>JBBPDC010006023.1:0-13809 GCA_037974485.1 Hemigrammopetersius urotaenia | reverse complement strand
GACTGCAGTATCTTAGTTAAATAGTTGACATGGATTTAAGCTGTTTTTCAGGTAAGAAACAGTTGTGGACTTCTTAACCACTGATGTACGTCGCTCTGGATAAGAGTGTCAGCTAAATGCCGTAAATGTAAATGTAAATGTATTCCTGGACCATTCCGCTACTTGGTAGTTCAACTGAAAGCAAACAATCAACTATTGGTGGCAAAAAACAGGAATAAAGTTCCTGGACAAGCACAAGTCAGGAGATGTATACAAAGAAATTCAAAAGCTTTATCAATCCCTTTGGAGCACAGTAAAGTCTATAATGAAGAAGTGGAATGTGCTTGGAACTACTAGGACCTTCTCTGGATCAGGCCATCCCTCCAAACAGGATGGAACAGTGAGGAGCGAACTGTAGAGCCTACCAAGTGGCAACTTGGAAGCAGTTTCAGGAACTTCTGTCAAAGAGTGGTCATTGTGTGCAAGTAACAACAATAATCCACATTCTAATGGATAGTATGAGAGGGCTGTGAAAAAAAGCCACTGCTCAAAAAAGGCCATATTAAGCCTTGGTTGAGCTTTGCCATGATTCACATTGAAGATTCGGAAGCCAAGTGGAAAAAGGTGTTAGATGAGACCTATTATTTGGCCTCAGCACCAAATGCCACATCTTGGGGATAGGCAATACAGCTCACCATCCAAAGAACACCTTACATAAAGTAAAGCATGAAGGTAGTAGCATTGTGTTGTGGGGGTGATTCTCTGCAGCAGGGACTGGGGCAGTTGTCAGGATAGAGGGCCAAACCTGCTGCCGTCTCCCAGGAAGCAGTCAATGGGAAGAATGAACACCTTCCAACATGACAATGACCCAAAGCACAAAGCAAACTGACCACAGAGTGGCTGAAAGAGAAAAAGGTGGATGTCCTTACGCAACCTAGTCAGAGACCAGACTTAAATGCTATTGAAAATCTATGGAAGATTGCAGTCCACCAAAAGTCAACATTCAGTTTGGTTGAGATTGAATAGTTCTGCAAAGAAGAGTGGGCAAACATTGCATGGTCTAAGATAAGATAAACCTTTATTAGCATTGTGCAAAGTCAAGAAGTATCAGGGACTCTAAACAAAATATGGCTCCACAAAGTACTGAAACAGTACTTTATCCACCTCAGTGATTTTTTTCTAAACTGCTGCTATCATATCTTTCTCTTGGGGTTATAAGTTGCACTGAGCAAATACAGCTGGAAATGTTGTTTTTGTGTGTCTTCATTTCAGGGTGCAAAGCAACAAAATTTGAAGAGGGTGATACTTTTCTATATCCACTGTATACTGTACACTGTATACTTTTCTATATCCACTGTATACTGTACACTGTATACTTTTCTATATCCACTGTGTACTTTAGCAATAAAACGACCCTTCCTGGCAGCTGCCAAATCCTGATTCCAGGACTAGGCTGCCAGATATTGAAGTATGTTTCACCACTCCAAGAAACACATTTCCACTGCCCCAGACTGTAGTAGTGGCAGGCTTTACACCACACCAGTCGACACCTGACACTGCCCACAGTGATCTTTGGGTGCAGCTGTTTGGCTATGGAAGTGAACTGACCATTTTTGTCAGATATGAACACAGCACAAAGCGTGAACAGCATGCAATTCTTTTCTGTATTTAAACCATTCACCAAGTGAAGCATGCACTCATGCACAGTTCCTCTGCTGATGCTTCTACCATCATCTGCAAAACTGTGATCCTTGGAGAAGCTTTTGTCTCTCAAACAATCTTCCTTACTACTTGTGGGGACAAAATAAGAATGCACCCTCTTGCCTGTACTATAGTTCTGATTCCAGTGGATATGTGGATATGGGCATTTTTAAACCCATTAATTGATTTATGAAGCCTGCATACATTAAACTCATTTAATTTGTGTACTTGTGTAATTTGTATAGTTGTGTAAATGTCTAAAATGTCTATTTATATCCAAATGAAACAGGAGGTTGTCAATAATTGCTTAACAGTTCCTTAATACTACATTTTGGGCAACAAAAATTAAAAGTCAAATGGAAACTAACTCTAGTTACATTTTGTTCATAAAAATCTGTATAGGTGCCAGTAATGTAACACATAGTTTTGTGCTGCATGTTTTAACCAGTCTTTATCAAAGGTGCCAATTAAGAACTAACGGTACATAGTGTTTTTATACATTTCTATTTATTTATATATTTTTCAATATTTAAGTCTTTTTAAGCTTCCTACTTTATCCTTTTCCCCAATTTATTTTGTAATTATTCAAAAATTATGCATAGTTTGTTATGCCAGTTTAAAAAGTTTGACCTTTAAAACCTATATAATTACTTCTATAATTGTCCAAATAACATGTCAAATACTGATTACTAATATAATAAATAGTGACAGGCCTATTAATTCAGATTTTAAAGGGATAGAAGCCTACCATGGATAGGATACTGACTGAAGATTCCATCTGTTTGAGTTGAACAGTATGAGCATCCAGTAATCTCAACACAGTTGAAGCCAATGTGTTGATTTGATAGGCGACACTGGCCAAGGCCTGGGCAGTGAAGGCTTTGGACTCCTCCACTGCTTTTCTAGTGTCTTCCACCTAGAGCATAAAGGATGAACACAAGAGCAAAATTTTGACTTAGTTACTGAGCCTTTTTACATTAAGACACAATTCCTGAAATGGTAAATAATTCAAATAAGTAAGCATTCAGTGATAAAGCAAAATACAATACAGTCCAAGATTCATCATGCCTTTCCTGAATTATTGGCACTTTTGGTGAAATTGAGACAAAAAGATCTGAAAAAGGCCTTTGCTGTTTTTTCTCCCCATAATGTATTTACTCACGCTAAACAAAGGCTCTTATATTATATCTTGAACAGCTAAAGACTGGATCCACATCATCTGTGACATGTTACATGTTGTGATGCACTGTTACACTGGAAATATAAGAGAAATCTTAAAATTCTACTTTACTCATAAAAATGTTATCCTATAAAATGACTTATTGTGTTCTATGAAATTACAGGCCTCCTTGCAAAAGATGAAGAGAATATTCTTTGAAAAGTTGGTAAGAGAAATCGTTTTTCATAAGAGAAATCTGACATTCTTTTAGGTAAAATGCTGCAAAAGTCAAGTAACTGTATAAGAACAAAAATTATTCATAACATGAAAACACACGCGATGAGGCTTGTGCAAATTCAAACCCTGTGGTATATTGTTTGAGAGATAAGCATGTTTGGAACAGCGTGACTCTCAGAAACCCCATGCCTTGGGCAGGCCTGTTGTGTTTGGACTTGCATAGCAGTACAAACTGCACAGAAAAGGGTGTGAGCCCAGAAAATATGTCCGGAGCCAAAATGCTTAAAACAGCTTACAGTTTAACTTCACAGTCATATTTAGAGTAGTATAAAGAATATCGACTGGCTACAGGTTGTAGACACTTATTGCTAATTTTATATATATATATTTATATATATATAATATATATATAAACAATATGGACAAAGGTATTGGGGCGTCAAAAGGGACTTTAATGGCACTGCATTCAAAATAATGTGAAGCTATAACAACTTCCATTTTGCCCATTCATTCTGTAGAGTATTTATGAAGTCAGGCACTAATTTTGGACGCGAAGGCCTGGCCCGCAATCTTTGCTCCAGTTCATCCCAAAGGTGTTGGATGGGGTTGAGGCCAGGCTGATTCTACCACACCATACTCATCCAACCATGTCTTTATAAAGCTTGCTTTGTGCACATGCTGGAATAGAAAAGTGTATCCAAACTGTGTCCAAGCATGGCATTGTCCAAAATGTCTTGGTATGCCTAAGCTTTACCCTTCACTGGAAGTAAAGGACTTAGCACAACCCTAAAAAACAGGTGTGTCCCAATACTCTTGTCTATATAGTATATAGCAGCCTATAGTATTTAAAACTCATCCTGAAGTACAACTATTTGGCTTGCTACTTGACCCCAAATAACAGAGGAAAGAAAACAGATGAACAACTGGAAAATCAGATCCATCTTACATTTAGGTAGTTGCTTTCACAGTAGTCAGCCACCTTGTTGAGATTGCTGTGGTTGTCAAGGAGAGCCTGCCTGGTCGCTGGTGCTTCTTTGAGAATTTTCCGAATATCCTCAGTAGTACTGTCCATAATTGTGGATTTGTCACTTCAAATAAGACGTGTATCCTTAAAGCTGAGGTAGTAGTCGTGGTCTCTCTTAAGGACAAAAGAAGACGGCACACAGGCAGACTATCCGACACTGAAAATAGTATGTCAGACAAGTATCTACATGTTGAGAGAATGCTGTAAGAAGGAACTTCATGCTTATGCAACTGCTGTAGTGTAATGGAGGAAAAGGCAGAAAATCTGCAGCGGTGTGTAGGTACTTACATTCACCTTATTTTGCTATTTTAGTTTTTTCCTGTGTATTTACTAAATACCAAGTATATGAGTGGAGACATATTTATCCTCAGTTACATTTTAGTTACTAAAAATATGACTTGTTTTTTTGTTTTTTCTTTACAGTTTGATTCATCTTTACTTCTCATTTCTGAACTTCAGAATGGTTCTGTAACTTTTTGTCCTACACATTTTTTTATCTCAATGAGATAAGATTAGTATTACATGAGCCTGCTTTTATCTAGTCTGTCTGCAACTAGTCTATATGAGAAAGACAGAAAATGTACAGAAAGAACAGAAAATGTCAATGAAAAAAACTAATTTCTTAAGTGCATCAGCTGAAAATTAAAAAGAAAGTTCAAAAATATGTAATGCTACTGTGGCCAGTGGAGGGCAGTGTTGAGCTAACCAAAACCTCATTTATTTTCTGATTGAGTCTAGGCTATATGGACAAAAAGTATTGTGATGTATTGTGATAACAGCTCTTTATGATCGAATTTCGAACACCATGCTTCCAATTTTGTGTTCACAGTTTGGAAAGAATCTTTTCTAATCCAGCTTGTCTGTACCCCAGTGCACAAAGTAAGGTCCATAAAGAAATGGCTGGTTGCGTTTGATGTGGAAGAACTTGACTGACCATCCAGCACCTTTGGGATGAACTGGATTGGAGATTGTGAGCCAGGACTTCTTGTCCAACATCAGTGCCTGACCATAAATGCATGGCTGTTGAACTCCAGTCCTGGAAGGCTATGGTCCAGCATGTTTTGATGATTTCCCTGATCAGAAACACATGGCTCACCTCGCCAGTTAATTGTCAGGTATAGTGAATGTGTATGAGGAGGAGAACCATCAAACTGTGCTGGTCACTGGCCCTTCAGGACCAGGCTTTGACACCTCTGCTCTACAGACTGAATGGGCACAAATTCTGGTGGAACACCTTCTAAGAAGAGTGAAAGCTGTTATAGCTGTAAAGGGGGGGCAACTCAATATTAAAGTCTACATATTTGAATGCAGTGACTTTAAAGTGCCTGTTGTAATCCCAGAACTTTTGCTCATGTAGTGCATTCTTTCAGGTGATTACTATAACTGTAACTATTCTTGTTATGATCTTCAGTGGACTGCTCAGGCAATAAACCGATGTGATCACGAACTGACGACACGTTTTATCTTTATCTAACGGGTAATTTAAAGTTATTAGTTTGAGTTGCTTTCCAAAGAGCATGACAAAGTGCCATGAACACCCTGCCATAACAAGCCATTTGTTAATCATTCTTATGGATCGGCAGTTCATGCATAAGGTTATATTTTTGCTGGATAGACAACTAGTGGACTAGTGATATTTGATGGGCAAAGTCTGTTTATTACAAAGATTTATTATAAATGGCCATCTTTGGGGCCTTTTACATAATCAATGTTTAAAACACAATCTGAAATGCAATGAAAAGTTTATTTAGAAAGATGCTAGCTGCCTGCTATTTTTGTAAACTTGTGAAGAACAGAAAGTCTGTTGACACAAGCTGAGGTATGTGGCAGTCCAGAATTAAATTTGCTCATTGTCCACCCAGGCACAATGAAGTTTGGCTTTTCCCCCTCAGACGTAATTATATTCAGGTCAGACACAATGATATTATTGCCTGTAATCTGCTGCTGACAGAGAGGGATGCGTCTCATCTATCTTGGGCATGTGCTTCGTTGGAGACAGTGTTTTGTCTGGTATGTTCTGAGCCACTGTTTGCGAGCCACAGAGATTTCAGCTCGTGGGAACTGTTAACTGAAATAAATTGTAAAATCCACATGATTTTGGGGCAGGGGAGCAGCAGGTATAGTTCAAGGATGAAGAAAACTGATACGTTTAAGAGCAAGGTGAACTTGCGAATGAAGGATTAATACACATGCTCATGACGTTTCTCAAATTTAATCAAACAAATTGCGAATGACAAATTGATACATAGAATTCAGCATTTTGTGCACAAATTTGTGCTTTACCAAATCCTTAATTTTCTTGAGTTATTTTTTAAATTTTGTAGGTTTAACAACATCGTTCACAGCAAACTAAAACACTACCATTAAATAATCATAGATGTTTAGAAAACATTGACTGTTACGAAAGTGAAATTTAAATTTATCTTTAATGTAGGCACACACCACAAACATGCCCACACTTAAACACATTTAAAATGTTCTTTTTTTGTTGCTAAAGGTTACAAAGGTTAAAGTGGATTTCTGGGGGCAGCAACTGAAAGAAGCTCTGCAACACATGAGCAAAGCTTTTGAATGAGCAAAGCTTTTGAGCAAAGTGCTTTACTGCTTGGTGACAAATCCTTGCTACAGTTAAATGAAGATATTAACTTAAAAGTGATTCAGTGACTTACTTATACACAACTGTAATTTTCCCGAAGATGAAAGACACTTTAGGTCTGCTTAAAAACAGAAGCTACATGTTTAAAAAAGTTAAGATGAAGTCGGTCTCTAGGCCCAAATATTTAAGAACTTTCCAGCTGCTCAGCCTTCTCTCCTTTCACTTGTATGTTTAAAAAACCTCTGGGTCTCTAGTCCACATCAAAGCACAGTTCTTTAGTTTTAGTCATGTACAGCAATGTTTTATGTATAAGTATATATTTAATTAGAAATATATATATATATATACTGGTAAAAATAAACAAATTTAGAGTTGGGACAGACGCAAGTTTGCCACTGGGTTGCATCCCCATTTTCTATTAATTACACTTCTTAACCGTTTGGAAGCAACTAGTTGTTGCACTTTACAGCAATGCCTGGACTTTTTAAAAATTCATTCTTGCTGTATACAAGACCTGAGCTACTCAAAAATCCATGGTATTTTGTAATTTGTCATTTGTGCAGACAGAGGCCTGGCATTGTCCTGCCGATTTATACATGGAATTTCTGGGAAAAGATGTGGTCTTGACATCAAGCCTCCTCATCAATAGTACCTTCCCATATATACAGATCGCCCATTCCATAGGCACTGACGCACCCCATACCATCACAGATGCTGTTTTTTGCACTTTTCGTTAATAACGTCAGTACCCCCGAGCCCATTTGGCTATGTCGATCACAGTAACATGATGGTTTCTTATGCAATACAGCCTACGATTTCTCCTGACTCCCTGAATCTTTTCACAGAGTTACTAACTGTAGATGGGGATAGACATAAATCTATTGCTTTCTTGCACTTAAAAATATTGTTGTTAAATTGATAGATAATTTTCTTGCAAAGTTCAGCACAAATGGTGAGGCGCAACCCGTATTTTCTTTAGTACTCAATCTTTGCACTCACACCTGTTAACAGTTAACTTGAAAGTTACTTGTATAACCCTTTCCGTCTTACTTTGCCTCTGTCCTATTTTTTTTGGAGCGTGTGGCTGGCATCAATTTCAAAATGTGTCTAAGTTTGTTAAGTTTAAGAATGAAGTGTGTCAGCACTTGTCACATCTGCAGAACCTTGACTCCGCCCACAGCAGGCCACATCACAGATGTTCTGAGCCTGGGGAAGTGAACTTGAATCTTGCTGTCTGCCTGTTGGTTTATTAATGTTAGCCCTGATGCCTAGCAACCCACCTGTTCCAGGTTGCCCCTAAGTGGTGAAATAACCCGGGTTGCTAGGTGCCTGTTAAGTGAATCATCTGTGTCTCGTTAATGTTTGTGGTAAGCTTGTCCATGTCAAGCCTCTCTGTCTCTCTAGGTAAAAGCCTGCCGTTTCCAAGACACCAGCATGCTGTCACCTTCATTCTACCTTCTGTCTGTCTGTGTGTGTGTGTGTGTGTAAGCTTCATGTGAGAGACAAGCTATGTATTCCTGCACAGGAGTCAGTGAGTGGAGTGTTGTTGCCCAGGCCCATGCCAGTGACTGTATTCTCCCTTGTGTTCAATAGAAGGGACCAGCTGGGCTACCTAGTCCTGGAGAGGGTTCCTGCACCCCGTTTTGAGGAACTGTTTCTGTTTGTGTTCTCTGAGCTCTGTGATTATAAGTTTCAATACATCACTGTTGTGTTTCCTAAGACTCCTGCATCCGCATCCTTCTTCCCCATGTACACCGTGACAACTTCACCATGGACACAGCGTGGGTCGCCCTTCCCGGTGATGTGCAGCGTTGATGTGCAGCCCAATACAACAACGTTTTGCAGAACAACAGGGCCAGCTGGATCAGCTTGCCCATGCCGTTGCCACTCTGGTGCACAACCTCGGCCCAAAGTTCCGGTTCCTTCCATTTAGTTCTCCCTCTACCACCCTGCAAGTGGCCGAGGCTGTATTTCGGGCTGTTCTGTGGCACTATGGCGTTCCATAGGCTGTCCTGTTTGACCAGGGCCGGGACCCGGGTATGGGCGAGTTTTTTAAGAAGTTAGGGGTCTCTGTAAGCCTGACCTCAGGTTACCACCCTGAGTCTAACAGTCAGACTAAATAGTTGGTACAAGAGCTAGGGAGGTTTCTCTGTGCTTACCGCCATGGGCAACAACACAACTGGGCAGAGAGTTTAGGCTGGGCAAAGTATGCCCAGAACTCCTTATGTTAACCTGCCACCAGCCTAATGGCGTTTGACTGTGTGCTTGGGCATCAACCCCCACTCTGCCCTTGCTGTGGCATCTGACCTACCACAAGTGGACTACTGTTTCAGAAAAACAAAGCGGGTTTGGGAGAAAGCACACACCCCATCACTGGAGCAGTTTGCAGTTCAAACACGAAACATTATTGGGTCTGGCTCTCCACACAGGACCTTGGGTTAAGTCTCACCTGTAAAAAACTTTATAGGCCTGTTTGAAAGGTTTATAGGCCTGTTTGTTATCCTCGTGTCATATAAGATTAAGTTGGCATCTCATATGAAACTCCCCTATCTTTTATATGTCTCTCCTCATGCCGGCAATCCGGGCCCGTTGGACAAAGGGGTAATGGAACCCATGCCCCCTGTGGCGGTTGAGGTCGAGGGGGCACCCGCCTACCAAGTATGCAAGCTATTGGACTCCCGGAGGCGACAGGGTCATATACAGTACTTGGTAGACTGTGAGGGGTATGGCCAAGCGGAGAGGAGTTGGGTCCCGGTGGGAGACTCAGCCAGTACTAGCCGCCCTGCCCGGCCTTGAGAGCGACCTCCCTGTCGGGCCTTTGTGATCAGGAAGGTCAACTCACACTGTGAGGCCCCATTCGACTCTGGGTGAGGTGATGTTGCCTTCTTGACCCCCTTCAGAGTCTGGTTCTGGAGGGGGGGTCTGTCACATTCACGCCACCTCAACTCCGCAGCAGGCCACTTCTGAGCCTGGGGAAATCCCCTTATGTCATCCTGTCTGTGTGTTAGTTTGCTTACATTAGCCTCTGTGGCTAGTAACCTACCTGTTCCTAAGTGGTGATATCCCGCGTTGCTAGGCGCCTGTTAAGTGGATCATCTGTGTCTCGTTAATGCTGGTGGTAAGCCTTGATTGTGTTTGATGAGTCTGGTCGTGTGATTGGCTGTCCGTGTCAAACCACTGTGTCTCTCTAGGTACAGCCAGCCATTTCCAAGAGACCAGCATGCTGTCACCCTCATTCTATCTTCTGTCTGTGTGCATAAGTGTGCCTGGAGACTCGCTGCCATGTCACTCTACTGTACAGACTCATGCTTTGTGTCAGAGACAAGCTATGGATTCAGTGAGTGAAGTGCTGTCACCCAGGATCACGTCAGTGACTGTATTCTCCCCTGTGTTTGATAGAAGTTACCAGCGGGGATATCCACCTGCAAGCTGGTACTCCCCTTGGCAACTCCATGACAGGGAGCTGCTCTGTTACTGGGCTCCCAGGAGGGAGTCCCAAACGAGTAGGGACTGTCTCAGCCCGTGGCAACAACTTCGCTAGGACCGGGCTGAGCGTGACCCTATACCTGGACCGGCAGTCCTGGAGAGGCTTCCTGCTCGCCGTTTTGAGGAACTGTTTCTGTTCTCTGATCTCTGTGATCCTAAGTTTCATTTCATCACTGTTGTGTCTCCTAAGCCTCCCGCATCTGTGTCATCCTTCTTCGTATACATCATGGCAAAAATATTTTCTTTGTTCTTTAGCCTGTTTAATTAGGATTCAAGTGAATTGCCAAATTACAGATTACTTCATGTTTGTCATTTTATGTTTCACATTTTACTTCTGACATTTGCTAGTTATAGGGCATAGATGGAACATGCTGAAGGTCAGAATTCTACTGAGGAATTTTTGATGATCTGCGGAGAGTGATCATGTTGTGCTCTCCTAAAGTCAACAGCCATCTCTTTTGTTTTGTATACATTAAAAGTTTTTGGTTCTGCACCAGTCCATTAGCTGTTATCTGTTTATGTAAACACAGCACATTCACCCCCTCATTGCAAGGTTCACATACTAATGGAATTCAGGAACTACTGCATGGCTGTAATCTCCAGTGATAATCAGTCCTTCTGAGTGTTTTGAAGGTCACTTAAAGCTCCATAAAGTTTGTCCAAAACATTGTTTGTGTTAGTGCTGGTTGGAATGTGCACTGTGAGAATGAGCATGATGGTAAATTTGCATGGTATATAAAATGATTTCCATCTGACAGTCACAAACTTCAGTAGTAGGGCTAACGTAGCACTCCATGAGTAATAAAATTTATTCTGATTCTATTTGTCTATGCCACTTAAAGTAGCAGACATTGAGCAGCACCCCATTAAAAAGCTCAACAACTTAGGAACTTCTGCTGACACTCACGGAAGCTCTACAGGAAGGTAAATGCTGCTCTCTCTCCGGTCTCTCATTCTAGATAGTCTTCATGTAAATGACCTAAGTGGCAGTGTCAGATTGTTTTGTGAAAAGGGTTTGAACTTAAACAAGCATATAAACCCCACTCATCATCCATGATTTAATCGCTGGGTATTTTCACCCACCATTCCAAAACAGAATATTTAAGAGAGCACAAGGAAGAAAAAAAACCAAGAAAAAAATGCACCAAATCCACGACATCACTCACTAGAAAACAAATCTAACCAAGCACAATGTATGTCAAAGACTGCCTCGAATGCAGCCTGGACATTTTGTCTGGCCCTGTAAAGCATTGATAGGGTAGCAGACCGCTAGTCCTTACATATATATTAATTTGTATTAGATCCCCATCAAACCACATGGCAAGTTATGTTGTAAAACATTTGTTAGTTTAGGGATATAGCATGCAGTGACACTGTAAGAAGATTTTTGGACTCTGGGCTTGCTTACATGGGAACCACCTAGTGATAGCTCATATGGTCTCCATTTAAAGGTCTTAGGCGACTTCATTTTATAGCAATACCCAGGTGGACCCAGGTCAGCCAAGCAGCACTCCAGCAGCCATGTGACTTCCAATAACATGCTTGTAGCAATTAAGCACTGCAGCACATCCTGCAACACAAGTGTGCTAGAGGAAAGTCTGGCCACGATGTTGTATCCCAGGAGCTTGATACAATTGATACAACTTATTTGGCCAGTAATGAGTGATTTTAAATTGATTTTCTGTGCTACCACTGTTTACATAGCATATCTGCTTGGGAAGAAGAACTAGGGTAAACACAATTAGTGAGGCTTATCAAAACTGAAAGAGTGTACAAAGGTCTGCTTTTCTGACAGTCAAAGTCAAGGAGAGAGGAAAGAGAAGAGTGTCAGTATTTGTCTTTGCCATGGAAGAGCCAAACCCATTTCCTAAAAAGAACACAACACATACTAGAAATTATGGAAAAACATTTATAACAATGGCCGATATCTGTGGTCTGTTTCCTTCCTTATAGACCCTTTTAAGCACCCACCCTTCCCCAGTGTTTGAGCCTAAGCTGATTTTTTTTTTATCTGTGGAGACTGGATGCTGAGGGGCAATCAGAGCTCTGCCACACTTCACCGAATTCCATTAAAGCCTGTGAGTTAAATTACCAAGCTGAAGCAACTGCAAATGAGAAACAGGCCCTTCTGTTCATGTGTTTGTATGAGTGGGTTTAAGTGTACCCCCACAGAGGCTCATTTATTATAAATTCCCAGGTAACTTAGACTTGAATTCAATCCTGAATGTTAATAAGGATTTTACAGCAAAGCTTAAAAAAAGTCACTTAAAACTCTTGGGTTTTTTCCCCTTAGAGAAGATTCTGACAATTCAGTGTT
Source organism: Hemigrammopetersius urotaenia (assembly GCA_037974485.1). Lineage (NCBI taxonomy): Eukaryota > Metazoa > Chordata > Actinopteri > Characiformes > Alestidae > Hemigrammopetersius > Hemigrammopetersius urotaenia. The sequence goes on along the minus strand of JBBPDC010006023.1, from coordinate 1,310 downwards.
CTAAAATCCCTATTTTGTTGTTAATACCGTTAATGTACACTTTACATTAGCCTGTATTTAGACTAAATGAGCACACTATGGGAGCAGAGGGGGTGTAATGAGATACACAGTACACCATGATTCAACTTGATTCACAATACTGTGTTCATAATTTATAGTGTTAGGAGATACCACAATCACAGTCCATGATTACCATCTTACAGCCATTGGCCACTCCCAGTGCTCCTCCTTCTCTATATGTCTATACATTTTTAGATATTCTCAAAACCGTTGTGTTCCTGCCATAATCTGCATGGAAAGACAGAATAAACAATATTTTATTGATTACACAGATCAACAACAAAAAAATTGTAATCATCAGAAACCACCACACTTTTCTAAACCAGTTTTTCATGCTGATGTCAGATCTGTTTTTTCAGTCACATCAACTTTCTGAATGATGAGTAATATTAGACTTGCATGTGTTTTTATTAAACCGCAGGCACCAATCAAGTATATGTTTCAACATTTTCTGTGTGAAGTCAGACAGGCCACACTGGGGCAAAGATATAATGATCAGTGTCAGTCAGCTACCACTGTTTCTTCAAAAACACTCAGCATTGTCACGGCTCGGTCAGTGGCCGTTAGGGGCCACTGCTTTTCTGTTGGTTTTTGGGACTTTTATTTTGACTGTTATATTTGTGTTGAGTTCATGTGTCACATGTTTTGGGTGTTCACCTGTTTTGTGTTTGTGCTTGATTTCTGTTTGTATTTAAGTTCTATTTGATTAGCACCCAGTGTCTGTCAATCGCCTCATATTGCTTTGTGTTGATGTTATTCCTGTCCTGTTCATGCCACGTTCCTGTTTATAGCGGCCATCAAGCCAGGTTTCTTTTCTGTTTTTGAGTTCAGTAAAGTCAACCACAGCATGGAAGTCTGCATGCCAGCCTGGTATTTTCCACGAGGTAAATCACGACAGTGGACTAAACACCACTGTCGTGACAAGCATATGATTATTATATGCTAATTATATCAACTATCATGCAAAATAAAAATAGCCTCATCACATGTGTAAAACTAAACACAGATTTGAAGTCAGCATGAAAAACACAACAAAACCCACATAAACTTCTCTTATGATTTGGACCCGTTTGTCAAGCGTGAGGTGTGAAGGGAAAAGGGGAGAGGACACACGTATTAGGGAAGAACCAAGGATTTAATGACAACGTAAACAAAAGAACAGAAAAACAAACGAAGCAAGACCCGTGCTCCGGGCAAGATAAACAAAGAAGGCTGCACGTAGGCACTCGGGATAAATCAGGTAGAGGCTG
>JBBPDC010006013.1:0-10070 GCA_037974485.1 Hemigrammopetersius urotaenia | reverse complement strand
TACTGAAAATCACACTGTATTTACCTACAGATATTCACTCCGATCTCTCCAAAAGAGAGAGTCAGCGTGTTAGAGTTCTTCCAACCTGACCTTTACATGAAAACTGACAGTGGAAGGCAAACTGTATTCAGCTAACCAGTCAAAACAGGACAGATTCCCTTCCCATGGGAACAACAAGGCATATATTTATCACAAAAACACACAGGCCCACGGACAAACACAGGGTACTATTTTAGAGCTGCGTTTCTGAAGGGGACAACGTGTAAGAATGCAGGAGAGGGATCTGTGGCTGTTCTTGAAAATGAAAAGTATTAGACAGAGACACTCTCATGTTATTATATCATCAGACAAAATCTCCATCCTTGCTAAATGCAAAATGAATTAAAAAGCAAGAAAAATGGAAAAGAGGGAACTGATATTGATTGTTGCAATGCAGAGTTCCTTTGTTAGGTAAACAGTAACTCCCCCACCTGTCCTGCAGAGGGCGTAAGAACTCAGCTGCAAATTCAGACAGCAGGCAAAAGAGCTACACACAGTTACAAAAGAATTGTGTGGGAAAACAGGCCCAGTGCAGTGACACAAACAGAATGAAAGATAGATAGATAGATAATGTACGTGTACACCCATACATCTTTGAATTATGCAATATTTAAGCAAAGGTTAGAAGACCACCCTTACCTTGTCACATTAAAACAACGAAAGAGGTGTCTCTGGAATATATGGGAGACAGAAAACTGTTATCCAAAGTTACTGCTCAATCTTGCTCATCCTACAGTGATGTTCTTGGTTACTACAAACTTTTGTGTCCTTTTATTCCCACCTATATTCAGACAAAGATCCGCCCACGTGTGCTGGGATTGGCTAGTAGTTCTTACTCACAAGCAGACGATCCATTGGATGCACAGGGAGGGCACTGCAGTGGAGTTTTCTTACCAACAATATTGTGCAAATTTTTAATGGCTTTAAATTATCACTGTGTGCAAAATGTTATTATGTGCAATAGTCTTACCATGTGCAGTTTCATGTGAAGTTTTTTTTTTCCAAATGAGTGCTGAATAATTTCGTTATGTGCAATATCCCCTCCATATCTATCTGACCTGCTTCAAATTGCCACTCCTTCTCATACCCTCAGATCATCCTCCTCCATCCACTTAACTGTCCCTTCTGCCTCTCTTACCACTATTGGGAGCAGAGCTTTCAGCCGCTCTGCTCCCCTGCTCTGAAACTCACTACCACCTGACCTCAGAAACACCAATTCACTATTACACTTTAAATCCACACTCAAAATCCATCTGTTCAAGTGTGCTTTCTCTCTCTGGTTCTTCAGCAATGTCAGAATGGTGAACTTACAGTAATTCTTGTAACTGTAAGTTCCTTATCTATAATATTTATTCCCAACATTGGTGTGTACAGCATAGTGTATTTAGATTTTTCTACAGATACTTTTGTTGGATTTATTTAGACTTTATAAGTTATATTGTTGTTATCTCTGTGTCTCTGTATGTCTGTGCAGTCAGAACATAAGCGGTATCCTACAGGATCAATGAAGTTTCTGATTCTGAAAGCATTTATGTGCTTTAAACATAATTTACCACAGTGGATCAATCCAGGAGATCCTGCTCAATTTCAGTTTCATACTTCACCCTCAGCACACCTGATCCAGCTCATGAAGATGGTTACCTGCTGAACTGGATAAGGTGTTTTGAACATGAGAATGCCTGGTATGGTGTAGTCATTGAGTTAAAATACTCAATATGGCTTATACACAAATGCTGGGTATAAAAACTATAGATTTAAACTTTTAAGTGCATTACTAATAATACAGATATAGATAGGAGAGCATTGCTGCATGTAATAGAGATTAGTAGCAGATCAGTAATATTGATATAAGTTCCATAAGTTCTCATGGAAAAACTATTGCACATAACAATAATATTAATATTAATAATAATAACAATAATAATAATAATAATAATAATAATAATAATAATAATATAATAATAATAATAATAATAATATAATAATAATAAAATGTATAATAACAATAATAACAACAATAAAAATAATTATATATATATATATATAAAATAAAATGTATAATAACAATAATAATAATAATAATAACAATAATAATAACAACAATAATAATAACAATTATTATTATTATTATTATTACTGTCATTATTATTATAACAATAATAATAACTGCACATGATATTGCACATGGAAGATTACTGCATATAATACGATATTGCACTTAATAATGTAAGCACCCGATAAATATATGCATGATGTTTCAGATTAACTGCAGAAGCAAATGATAAAGAAATGACAAAAATACATTATGTTTATGCAAATCTCACTCATTGTCATGCATTCAGCATTCCATAGAAACTGAACTTTATCAGCATAGTTCACATAGTCGCAGAGAGTCAGACTGACATCCGGAACAAGTGACTTTACTGCCACCTACAGGGACATGATAGAATCTTGCCCAGTCAGTGAATCGGGTACTCATTTGGATATGCTGCCACCAAATCCCAGACAAGTTCTGTGATCTAAAAGTGGAGACATCAAGAGATTAACTTCAAGTGTAACTTAAGGAATTCTTCGCTGGTGAGTGTGACAAGCAGGGTGCCCATTGTCTTTCTCTCTTATTTCAAGTGTTGTGTTAAGTCTCTAAGTGTGGGCCTACTATTCTTTGGCTATGGTTTTGAATTTGCTTTAAGCAAATTCAAAGGAGTTTCAGAGGATTGTTACTTTTCTTCCAGTCTGAACAGAAGAAGCTGATGGGACAGTCATTAGATGGCTCCTTTGTCTTGCAATCTTCTCAACAGTTTTGGCAGATTTTTGCGTGGAAGTGCTGTCACTACCTGCAAGATTTCTAGCTCTTGCTTATCATCATCTCTCTTCATCCTCCTCCTTATTAACTGGGGAAGAAAAAGCTGTACATGCCAGATATTGTGATCATCTGTCAGAGTCCTCAGTGTCAGCTATTCGTTAGGCCCTAGTGTTCCCATTGTACTTCGAGTTGTGGAGTTCAGTTGATTTATTCAGGTTAGAAAGTGCGTTCTCTTCTCTTAAGCAAAGAATCTTGGTTATCCAAGCTTGCAGTTTCTGCAGAGATAAGAAAGAGCGAGATGAGTGAGAAAGCGGTAGAACACAGAGAATGAAGCTATATTATAATTACTACTTAGAATGCCTTTTATTTAAAATGGTACTCGAATCTAAGACTAATATAGTTACAGTTTATTTTACTGTATTGTCCATTATTCTAGAAGATTTAACTTTTATTCTTAACACAGTTTTGAATAAATAAATCAGTACTTTCTGGTTTCTAACTTAATCTGAATTAAGCAATAGAACATAAGAGGGAAAGTCTTATCATGAATAATATCATGAATAAAGCAAAGAAGCACTGAATGTTGATATATGTTTTAATATTGGCAGTAGAGTCATTCTTTAAACAATGAAGATGATGGTGAAGACCCTCATTAACATCCTCAGTCCTGTGTCCTGTGTGCTGTGTATGATGATTACTGTTGAACCTGATGAAACTGATACATTATTTGGTTTATTATGATCTGTTTTTTCCAACATTTGCATGTTGGTTTGTATTCCGCTCATTTCGGACTAACTCTTGTTTGTTTTGTTGGCCCAAAAGCTTGCTTAGGGGCAAAACAGGTTTGGAATTTAATGTCCTCACTGTCAGAAACCTCTTCTGAATGAAGAGTATTATCTTTTCAAATATTATCTTTTTATGGTTTAAAGTTATTGAATGTGACTTATTCATTGACTCTTTTGTATAATCAAAAATTAGTAACAGTTTACTGCAAACTGTGCTCAGTGGAATGATAGTTATTGTGAAGAAAAGCAAGTGATCTGATTGTGTGGTCTGAACTACTGCTGTATAATATTGTATAACCTAAAAATGATTAATATGACTAATGACACTTTTGAATGGTAATATATTCTGATCAGCCACAACTTTGAAAACACTGACAGGTAAAGTGAATAACATCGATTATGTCACTGTGTGTGTGTGTGTGTGTGTGTGTATCTGTCTGTCTGTCTGTCTGTCATTTACCTAAACACTGTTGCATACCAAGTGCACCCCTTCATGTCTGAGGAACATTACAGTGTATTGATGAGGCCTCCATTCCTCAGATCTCAGTCCAGTTAAACATTTGCATGATGTGCTGGACAAACTGGTCATATCCTTTGAGATCCCATCTCGCAACTTACAATTTTGTGCTGTGGTGTGTTCACGAATGGCAAATGGTCACTTTACAAATATTGAATAAAGCAATAATCAATTTAGAATAATGCAGTCAGCACTTTCGAGTTTCTAACTTCGTCTTTTCATCTGCATCATATAACCAAATTAAGCTATAGAACATGAGAGGGAGGGTGTTATCATGCATAACACATGACTGTGATTACATTCAAGAAATGTTCAGGAACGGTCTGAGGAACATTACAAGGTATTGATGAGGCCTCCATATTCCTCAGATCTCAGTCCAGGTAAGCATTTGTGTGTTTTTCTGAACAAACCAGTCATATCTTTGGGGACCCCAAAAGTCTTGGTGCCAGATACCACAAGACAGCTCCAGAAGTTACTTCCAGGTTAGGTCTTTAGGTCTAGGTTCAGGGAGCCTAGGTTTAATTGAATCTGTAGTCACACTTTGCAGTTTTAAATTATATCTGTGTTGTTGTGTGGTTAACTAGTAAATATAACTTCACTTTGTTCAGATGCTTGGTGGATGATACAGCTACTGGAAAATGAAAGCATGGAAGTCCAGAGAAAAAGTATCCTGTTTTCACTTTTGCAGACAAGTTAGTCAATTTTCAATGCTTAAGGTTCAAGGTTTTAAAAAAAAAGCCACAAACTAGTGTCCAGAATATCACCCTGAATGTATGCATGTCTTTGTGATTGACTGAGTGTAATTTCCAAGTTGGAAATAATCATTTCACTTTTTCTGACACCACCCAAAAACAGGCAATGACAGCAGTAATTAAAACAGTGTAAATCAACGTATTCACTCCCACACAAAAAGAAAATGTATCCAATTCCCATTTGATTCACAATCGCACTCAAACAGGCACCAGGCTCAATGTAAATAGTCTGTATGTTTTGCCATGGAGGAAGAATAAAGGAAGGTTTTCTGACAAGTGGGGGTCTTATAAGGCTTCTTCCCTGAATAAAGAGTCTGGTGGACGGTCAGGTGTACATGCTCTGTGACCTGAATGCCTTGTCCAGTAGCATTCTAAGGCGTCTTTCCGATGTGAACCCTCTGACGAACCGTGAGTTCACTTAATCGACCAAGCGACCTTCCACAGGGAGCACAGTCATGTAGAATATCATCAAAATGGACATCTGGTAAAGGAATGGCTTTCTGCTTTCACCAACAAAGAGCAGTGTGACATAGCTAATGAAAGTGAAGACTCCATTAGAGCTGGGCAACATGACAATACTAATTATTGTTATCTTGATAAATGGTCACAACATGCTTTTCAGAGCATATTATGGATTATGGAGTCCTGGAAGAGCACATACTATTAACTACAACAGGTAGCTCCAGTCCAATGGAGCTGTAGAGAATGTGTTATTTGATATCATTCTTTAGCCCCACGAACACACGCACTCTTTCCCATGAGTGCTAAAACGTGAGTCATCCATGTGCTGTTTAAAGTTAGTTGGTAATGTGGGCTTGTTAGATAATCAGCACTGTGCATGAAAATAACGTTTGGTTTGTGGACTTACCAAGCAAGACACACTAAGCTGGCATATAAACAGACTGTGTGTCATGCATCAGTTATATACATATCCATACAGTCATGCCTAAACATGGCTATATATGTTTCTGATCTCAGAAAGGTCCGAAAGGTCTACTAGTCTGGGGCTAGTCATTCCACTAAATTGCGTTCAGTGCGTTAAATGTTGACTGAAGTATTATGTGTACTCATAATACAAGATATTTAATCAAATGTGGCACCTTTGGTTCTTTCTTTTCAATTCCAAAAAAATAAGGCCAGTTATTAGCATTTAATAAGTTGAAGTTGAAGTTTATTGTCATATGTACAAAGTACAGTGTACAGAGCACAATGAAATTCTTACTTGAACACCCTCTTCACAGATAGAACATAAAGACATAAATAAGGTGTATTATTGCCATTTACCTACAATGGTACCATACTACTATTAGAAAGACTAAAAACTTTCAGTGATCTTAAATCCCAGAGATTTCTGATGCACCTCTCATTATATCAGCCTGTTTTTATGGGTCTTATTGTGCTTAGAGGCACGCCTTAGGCATTTTCATTAGCCATACTCACCGTATTCCTAACAGATGCTTTGGATGTGTTTGAGTTGGTCAGAGCAGCCACTTTATTTGGGATATGACTCTTAATTAACTCTATTTACATCATTCAGTTTAGTCCTGAGTTCAGCAGGCCGGTTATACATGAATTTATATATAAATTCATTTTAATTTTATTTTGTAAGATATTTTTTATTTTGTAAGATATAATTTATAGATATTTTCTGTATAGTCTTGAGAGTCCTGTTTCTCATTTAGCTGAGTCTTCTCAGCTCACTGGGCTGGAGAAACCTGATGAGTCTATAGTGTAGTTGTAAGGCCTCATGCCAGTGTGGTGATTCTTCAGGTCACCAGAGGCATACAAGCTTTTAAAACATATATTGCACTGGAAAGTCTTCTCTCTAGAGAATGTGTTCCAGTGCATAAGCAGACTTGAGAGATGCGTTCAGGGCAGCTATACGGCTTTTACCTGGTGTAAAGTCCCTCCTGCTGTGCCAACCCTTTACACTGTCCAAACTCCCTTCCACAGTATGAGCAGGGAAATTATTTTTTCCTTTAAATCTTCTGTGCTAAGTAGAAACTAGCAGTGACCAGTATTATTATAGATTCTCTGAAGTGATGAAGCGAACTTATGGCAGGCTGATGGATGGATTTAGGTTGTTAAATACCAGAAGAATGCTACGTACCTGTCACGATCGTGGGGGCTAGCCCCCCACAACCGAGCGCTACCTGGGAACATGCAGGCAGGAAACCAGGGCTCCATGCAGAAGTGCGTTTGTTAACTCAGACATAGGAACAAAGAAAAAGGCATGCGGGCCAAACGAAAACGTGGTACAGGAACAGGGCAGGAACAAGGCAGAACTAAGGCATGCATAAGGTGTCTGTATGACGATGGACAGATCACTAAGGACTAAACACACTGGACTTAAATACACAGAACACGACAGACAGCAACCAATCACAGAACATAATCATTAGACAGAAACCCAAAACAGCTGATAACCACAAAAACACGTGACACAAGCAAAACCAGAAACACATCAAAAGAAAAGCCCCAAAAGCATGAACGGAAACAGAACAAACCGAAAAGCAACGGCCCCTAATGGGCTACTGACCGAACCGTGACAGTACCAGAACACATGGTGCCCACAGTAAAGCTTGGTGGAGGCGGTATAATGAACTAGGGCTGTTTTTAGTGTTTGGACTAGACCCCTTAGTTCTAGTGAAGGGTAATTTTAATACTACAGAATTCAAAGACACTGGACAATTATATGCTTCCAACTTCCAACCTTAAACTGGCAATAGTTTAAGGACGGCCTTTACTTATTCCAGCATGATAGTGCCTTCATATAGACATGCTTTGAGTTAGTGTAGAGAAATATCGAATGCAAGCCAAGTATTCTCATCCAGTATTAATTCCTGACCTCACAAATCCTTTTTTGGGTGAAAGCGTCATATGGATACACACTAACCTTTTGCAGAAAGCTTATTCGGATGAGTCTGCATTAATGCTCATAGCTTTGGAATAGAAATGCCCAGTATACTCATATAGGTGTGATGACCAGTATGTTTATCTACACTGGCCTTATAGTGCATTTTTTCTTGCTAGAAAACAGTTTCCATGCATAAATCTGTCCACATACTTTTGGCCATATAGTGCATTCTTGCATGAGCATAGCAATGTCAAAACATTATACTTGCATAATACTGTCCACATACTTTTGTTCATTTGAATAAATCTTATATGCTGTGAGTGTGTCATGCCTTCAACATGTTCAAAATGCATTTGTGTGTCATTAATTTAACATGGCTTAAAGATTAGGAACAAAATCATTTATTACACAAATACCTTCCTCCCTTTGTCTGTGTGAAGAAGAGCCCATCAAGTCTTGTTTTCCAGATGTGCTCATTTGTACTTGTCCCTAAATTATACAAAATATGAAAGACTTCTCATAAAGTTCTGGAGATTCAAGCCCCGGAGATATCTTAGTCTTAAACTTTGAACTAATACTTCAAGAAATATTCTAAAAGAAATACCATATTTATATTGTATTCAATGGTACTTCTGTAATAATCTACATTTTCACAAGTACTATAATAGGTATCTAGAATGTCTTATCCTGAAGCAGCATACAGTAACTGTCAAAAATTACAATATAATCCTGTAGAAGTTCCTGTGGTAGGATTGCAAAAGTTACAGTTGCTATTTTTCATAGAGTCGCACAAAGGTATTCTTCATTCAAAGAATGAATCTAAGAGAAACCAAAAACATACTTTACATTTCGAACTTTCTTGCTTATACATGATGATCTACCTTTTGATTTAAATAGATTAATTTAGATGTGATAGCATAGTATAGTGTCTTCCAGAATTTGTTAGTTTACTCCTGGCAAACTGCCTGAAATCATAACAGTAGAAAAAGAGGAAGGCACTGTTAGAGCACACAGTGATATGCACACAGCAATAGATGCATTATACAGTGGGACTCATCCTGAGAAAATTAAAGACATTCAAAATATAGCCCTGTAGTGATTTACCAAGTCAAGAATGATTAGCTCTGACGATGGCAGTTTGTACATTCATTCGTTTTCTGTAACCGCTTAATCCTTATTAGGGTCGTGGGTACCCGGAGCCTCCAGGGGCCAACAGGCATGAGGCAGGGAATCACACTGACCAGGGTGCTGGCCCACCACAGGGGACACACACACACACAGTTTAGAGTCCCCTGACGCGCATGTCTTTGGACTATTGGAGAAACTGGTGACCCCGGAGGAAAACCACACCACTACTAGGAGAACATTAAAAAACTCCATACACACAAGGCCAGGACCCAGATTCAAAACCCCAACCCTGGACGCGTGAGGCAACAGGGCTACCCACTGCATCACTATGGGGCCAGTACAGTCTAAGAAAGAAAGAAAGAAATAGAACATGTTCCCAGTTGATGCTTCCCCCTAGCAAGCAGGAGACAGCATAACACTGAGGCTCATTACATAACAGAGGTCATTGTTCTCTATCAAGAATGACTTCACATTTTAAAATATTTATATTTGAGAATAATTTAAAGCCATTCAGAAAGACCTAATAATATCTTTATATTCTCTTTTTGATTGTGAATTGGGCAGCTCTTGGGAATTTCTGTTTCCACTGCAGTGATGGGTGCACTAGAGTCTCCTCCAACACAGCGCTGCTGGTTTTTTGTCTACCTGTGTTGTCAGTCTGATTTTGGTGACAGTTTGGTACCGTCTTGCTTCCTAGGAAATGTTTCTCAAATAGGAACGTGCAGCTGAGAACTTATTTACTTTTCTCCATTATGACACATAAAGCAGTGGCAGAAACATCCAGCTCTAAGTCAATAATTTGAATTATAAGTTGGGAAAAAAATCAAACAATCATTTTATGTTCTCTGGTCATCTTCTGTGTGGGCCTAACAAAACCAGGTTTAGCTTCTTAAATGTCATGCCTGCTATTCAGTTATTTCTGTGAGTTATTCTGTCCCAGATAAAGGAAACTGGGAATTTAAGCAGCTTAACGAATTGTAAATCAAAATGAATTCATTTTGGTATCTTGGGGCTGTGAGCTTTTCAGAAATATATATCACTATATCTTATATATATTATTATGTTTATAATAAGCACTATAAATATTATGTTAATTATGTTCATAATATGTGTAGTGATATAATATGTCTGTAGATGTACATATGTATATTTTGGTCGACAGGATTCTACGCTGGGCCAAATTTATATA
>JBBPDC010006003.1:0-13811 GCA_037974485.1 Hemigrammopetersius urotaenia | reverse complement strand
GGATCCGGTTCAATCGAGACCTCGGATTCGTGATTCGTGAGTTATTTAATGGATCCGGGTGATTCACCCGGATGAGTTGTGAATCGCTCAGCTCTAGTGTGGAGATCCTTCACTCTAGACACACAAACAGCACGGAGACCTGCACAACCTGCATCGGTGTTAAAGTACAGTAACAGAACCGGCGCTCTGCATCTGAGACAGCTCTGCTAGCTAACATGGCTAATGCTAGCACTGCAAGGAGTCGTCCTGCCGCGGCTTAAACTGTTCCCACTCTCAGTTGTACAGTTAAATTTACCAGAAAATTCAAGGTTTCAGCCTTTGTTTTTTGTTTGTCATGTTGACTGTTAATGTTAGAGAGAACTTTAATGAAAGTTGCTCAGACTAGCCGACTCCACTTTGACTTTTGCTGAGTTGTTAATGCCCTAGTATCTACGTCTTTTGGCACAAAGTAAGCTTGTGTTTTGTGCAGCTTTCTTTTTTAGTACATCATTCTGCCTGACAGGAAAAGATGTTGGTGTCCCCACCAGCCTCAACATGGATTGGCTAATTATTCCTTAAAAATTTACCTCAAATTACGCTTCAGCATAGTCCAGAAGACTATATTTTGTTCATTAAATACTTTAATTCTTATCTCTGTATGAAATAATTGTAAATATACCTGTGGGTTATATATACACACGTGAACAGAAGCACTGAAGCAACTGATCAGAAAATCTGAATTACAGGCAATGAATCTGCAGGTACTGTTACACCACTCCCCAGATATGCAAACTGTGTACAAACCTTTGCCAGCCTGTTAAGGTGATGCCTTGAAATGTTATAGTAGGGAACATTGGCATAAACTCTAACATTTTAACCCAGGCTAGATGATTCCCCATGTAGTGTTTCAGTGGAGGCCATCTCTGATCAACATCTGAAGCTCCTTTAAATGCGCTTGCAAACCAAACGCCTGTAAATCCAGACGCCTGGTATTTTTCCACAAGCTTTCCTGCAAATTAAGGAAATTATTTTTTCAAGTGACAGATTTTTTCTGGTACTTTCAATCAAAGACTGGATCACATATGTGTTTGTAACACATATTTGACTGTGTTTGTAACACCTGCAACTTCTGTCTTACCTATTTCATTCACATCCATTTGTGGACTGTAACTCCATATCATGGGGAATGCAAGCGCTGGTAAACCTGAAGCTAGACGAGCAAAAAATACTGGCAGTTAGCACACAAACTCTAAATGAGAACAAACTATACTAATTGTTAATATAATTTTGGATTATAATGATATCAGAAATGGTTAGAGCAGAAAATGCTTTGATCAAAGATCACAATTTGAGAAACCAGAATATTGTCTTTTGAATCATGTGGCATCAATGACACAATTTGATTTCAGCTTTAATATAAAGACCGAATTTGGTCTATTTTTATCAAAAACAGTACATCGTACTGTGTGAGAACCCACATAAGCAAGTGTATTGGGCAACTCAGCATGGTTTAAGGTGTGTGATGCCTAGTTTGAATAATGCAAATAGTCATCTGCAAATATCCACAGCTACATTAGCATAAGCCAGAATGTCTTGGAAGATCAACCATATCTGTGGCAAGGGGGAAGTGTTTATATGCGATTTTGTACCCATATTTATTCAATTATTGTACGGCGTCCTTGGGTGACTTGAAAGGCGCCTTATAAATAAAATTTATTATTTTTTAATTAATATTTTTATTGTTATTATTGTTATTATTTAAGGCTAAATTGAAATTGAATGGCCTTCCTTTGACATACCTTGAATGGTCTCGAAAGACATCTTTCTGAGCATGTCTTCCCAAAAAAGCATTCTTATTCCAGGTCTCATCTCAGTTACTGCACTGCAAATTGCTGACACATGGTTGAGGTACAGTGCTCCCACGTCTCCATTGTTCATCTCCAACCAGGCCTTCGAGTTCTCGCTCTGGCCAAGCTCATAAACCTGAACGTTCGGTGCAAGCAAAGTCTAAGTACTAATGAATCAAACCAAGAAATGTTGTTTTTCACATATCATGTAATCATCTAGAGCAATAAAAAACAACTTACATCTGTAAAGAATGGAAGGATATTTGTGTATAATAGTATGCCTTGTATAGGGACTACATAGAAATTACACAGAAAGCAGACAAGGTCATCCGGATGTTTTGATTATGTACCTAAAAAAATAAGATCTGATCTACAGTAAGTCACAAAGACGACAAACACGATATGCCTAAACTACCAATAAAACACCTTCATGTCAACACATATTGTTTACTCCTCAAGTTCCTTCCAGATCATAAACGCTTCTTAGGTTTAAGCAATTTTGCGTTTAAGGTCCCAATCTTGTTCAGCTTGCACTAAGCCCTTTTCAAAGAAACCAAAGAAAATGTATAATATTTTCAATTAAATGATAACAGAATGTGCCTGAGGAAAGGTTAAGCTTTTTAACACAGTTTTGAATTCACTGTCCAAGCTGTGCGTGATGATGCTACCGCCACCATATTTCACCACAGTGACCAAAGTGGTCGAAACATTACAACAATAAATGATGGGACCAGTATTTCTTTAGTATTTGTTTTTGTGACCTGCACCGCTGCCAGACAGGTGTTCTTTGGATTTTTTATGAAACCATAATGTTGCCAAAAAAAACAAAGGGATTAGATGCACAATGTTATGATTCTGTATTTGAAGGTCAAATACTTTAGCAGTTTCATAAATAATAATGGCTTCATTCTCTAAGTCAATTCTGCTTTATAATTGCTTTTAGTTTTGATAATGAGGTGTCACAGCTGTTGTAAGTACCAAAGTCCAAATTTTGGTATTAATCAAATGCTAGTTGAAATGCAGTTCTGGTGTTGGTTTGCAGTTCATTCCTTTCTCAAACAAGGAATGTTCTATTTCACCTTTTTTAGCCTTGCATGCACTCTTACTGCGTTCCTCATTGAGATCACATTCCATTCCATTACATGAAAGTACATTTATTTGGCAGACACTTTTCTCCAAAGTGACTTACAATATAAGGAAATAAGGAAACCAGGAAACTCTAGAAACGGGAATATCTTCTCCACTATGCTCATTAGTGCCTCTGTTCTCATCAGATCCTCGGATCAACTGAATGCAATTCTGAACTTTGCACTGTAATCTGATAGAGACAGGCGTCACTGGAGTGCACCCAAAAAATCCCACCGATAGGATTGAAAATATCAGAACTGAGTTTCAATATCCTCTCCAGGAATCGGTTTCCATTTTATGTTCAGTTTAAAGTAACTGTATAACTGGCAACAAACATTACACTTTTTAAAAATCTGCTGTCCCTTAAGATTTTGCACCAAAGGAACAATTTAAATATCAAAAAAACGATACAAATGAAAGTTTCCTTGTCCTTGACCTGAAATATGTATTCTTTGGAAGACAGAAAAACTCAATGCACTTCATTTATGTGTGTCTGCTCACTGCTGGCACAGTTTCATGTATTTACAGTGTCGGAGAAAACCTGTTCTCAGAACTGCCACAAAACTGGTTGCTGGATGGTGAATCTCTAAACTTAGCGCTCTATTCAAGAATGCAGAGTGTAAACAGAAAAATAAAAGAGGTACTTTTGAACTACACACGTCTTCACAGAAACATTCTGTTGAGTCATTATTTCATTAACATTTATTCACGCACTGTGCTGTAAACAGACATGCTCGTCAAATGTCAAAAGAAGTGCTGATCAATTAAACCAATGCAGGTTTCCATCGTTTGCTTGTTGTGTCTAGAGTGATTTTTCCTGAGCTGGAGCTTTCGTGCGACAGTGAACCATGTGCCTCTTATAAATAGAAAGGAAACCACATCCACACAATGCAGCCCACACCTGTGACATGCAGATCCCACAAACATGTACTAAGGACAAAAATGAATGGCTGGGTCTGTGGACAATGCTGCAGTTATATTGAAGCAACATTTTACTTTCCAATGTATTGTAAACAAATATCTGTGAACTTTTGATGTGATGTATCTAAGGGTCAGATTGAGATATTTTTTGCCAAACATCCCGATGTCTGTTTGGGTCATGTGACTGATTGCATATTGCATACTGCAGTATTAGCGATGTCCAACATCAGGATCATGACTAGACAAAGCTATATACCAGGGGCAGCTGGTAGCCAAGTGGTCCAGGTTTGGTTCCCAAGACCACTAGGCACCGCTGAGTACCCTGTGTGTGGTGTGTTCACGTATGACAGAATTTTTCACTTTCATTCTGCAGCCTAATTCCTAAAATAAATAGTGTGCAACAAGACATTGGGTAAACCAGCGCAAACTTGCCTTAAAGATTTACAGACAGATTAAATAACAAAGGAATTAATGTAAGTTAGGCTTCACAAACCTCATCTGCTCCGATGTGGAACCATCTTATGTTTGGGTGTCTCTTCAGGACTTGCTTTAGCATTCTTGTAACCAGCTCCAGGCTCCCAGGGGCCTTTGGGCTCAGGCTATTTGGATACTGGTCTACCTCCCTCAAATGGAGGTACTTCTCATGTTTCAGAACAAACTACCCATCAAGAAAAATACATACAAAAGAATGATGTTGTAGCATCCCTGTTTTCATTTCCTGTGAAATACCTCTGCAGTGTAATGATTCTCCTTCCCTCACCTCCAGATGTCCAAAGACCTGCACCAGGGGCACCACTTCAAGATTGCTGTGGTTTGCGAAGTTCTGAATTTCCTCTATTTCCTCCGGACTGTTCCAGTTCATGATACATATGTGAAAAAGTCACTTCTAATCAACACAGAGTATACAATACAAAAAGAACAGCAGGAATCAGACAAACCTACCTGTAAGCGTTCGGTGACCTGAGAATCTGAAGCTCTCCTTCATACGGAAACATATCTTCATACTCAATCAAAATTCCAGTAGCACCCAGCGAGGAGAACAGTGGAAAAATCTGCAATATGCAAACACCACGAAAAAAGCCACTGGAGTCAAATATGCTTTTAAAAAAGTGCCATGAATGATTTCTTAAGCAATGGCAAAAAAAAAAAACATGTTAGCTTCCTCAAAAAACATGTTTGAATAGGGGGCTGGGCACGACAACGTCTTATTATGGTGTGAGCGCATTGTTTACTTAACGCCAGCAATTATTTTATCAATGCAGGTTTTTTAAAACATCCTTTCATTTTGAAAGTTCTGTGCTTTCACCGAAGTTATGGGAGCGCTGTACACGTCAGCTGGTTTTTGCAAGGGGTCAAAAGTATTGGGATGCCTAACCATTACACCAAAAGAGATTTTAATAACATTGCATTTAGATACATAGAATGGAGTTGGTCCCTCTTTCTAGCTGCTATAATGGTTCCACCCCCTGTGCTCTGGACTCTGAGGGGAACTTCTTTCTATAATAAACTAAATAAAAGGTGAATGCACTGCAGTGGCAAATAGTGTTGTTTTTTATTTGATTTGATTACATCAATGTTTATGTTGACATTTACAATAACCATTTTAATTGTAACTGTGTTAAAGCTCTTTTTTTGTTTAAAGTGTTGGTAAACCAAATGTTACTGCGCTTTTGTTCATATAGCAGTACAATAAATTAATCACAATTAAAACTTAATCATTGCCTTTCATAGTTTGAATATGAAAAACTTTTTAATTGTTCAAAGAGTCTTTGCTTAACATTCTATTTTTCAAAATCTCTGGAATTTTTTGTATTGTGTAGAGGTTCTTCACTCATTTACTGAAATGGATCCACTGAAGGGTTTTTTATGGAATCAAAAGTGGTTTTTCTATGGCATTATCCAAAGAAAATACGACTTGCTTACCTGTTTTAAATAACTGACTTTGGGTGCAGCGCCTTTAAGGTCCAAGTGTACTAGTTGGAGAGGGCCTGCACTTGGTCTCTCTGGGACCCTTTTGATTTCGATCACTTCTTCTTCCTCTGGCTCTGGTTTTGATTCCTTTTTGGCGATGCGTTCCTCAGTTTTCTTGTTAGTTTCTTTCTCGAGCTTCTTGTCAGTTTCTTTCGCGACCTTCTTTTTGATTTCTTCCTCGGTCTTTTGATTATTTTTCTCCTCAGCCTCTGAAGGATCTTCTGAGGGATCCCAATTGTGAGGTTCAGAATAACCCTGCCTCCAGAAACGTTCTGTTTCTAGATCCTCACCTTTCGGGTTTGTTCCTGCTGTCCCCCTGCTAAAATGTAAACAAAAGGTCCAAAGTGACAAACGAGGTAACAACACAAACGTTCATGTTTAGATAAAGGTTGGTTCAAGCTGCTGTTCACTCAGAACCACTTATTGAGACGGTTATTTTGCATTTTGTCAATATTTTCTACCTTGATGTTTGACCAGCACAAACAAAACGCATTCAAATACAAAGAATTCTACAGAGCATTCTAGTGTACCTCTATTTTCAATGTTATGGGTTTTTTTTCAGTTGTCACGTATGCGTTCATTATTTGAAGCTGATTTCTTCACGCAACTTTTATATGGATTGTAACTTTGTGATTTTAAAAACTGGCATTAACATTTGTAAGTTAAAACCAACTACTTGATGGCACAAATGTGCAAACCAGCTCATTACATGAAGAGTCAGTTGCTTGTCTTGTTGCTTGTTTTTCCTAGTTTATTCAAAACAAGCTGGCGCCTCAAACATTTTTGCATTGCTTTGACCTGTTTTACCAGTCATTGTTGATAAGAAAGCTAACAGATTAAGTAGCCAAGGGTTCACTGGTCCTGCAGGATTACATTCCCTCTAATCAAAAGCACAGTGAGTAAAACAGCACCAGCTCAGGAGGGTGTGAAACGGCAGAGACCACAGAATAATCTGTGACTACGAGAAAAACGGCCATTTTGAGCTGGGACCGGCCAACCAGGCTGGCGTTCTCGATGGCCAGTCCAGCCCTGTTTGTGCACCAGACTGAAAACTGGCGCGCATTTTGCGTCCCGCTTACGTCAATCCCTGAGTATAACAAAGCTCCATGCTTTGTTGGTGGCACTGATGCAACACAGAGTATATTCGAAACATGCTTTATTCTGCTTCATGTATTATTTGTTTTTTATATCAATATTCTGCCTCGGTCATAAAAAGTCAAAAAAGTATTTTATTACGGGTTAAACCTATAGGATCTCATGTCTGAACCAGAGAAGCCTTTGGAAAGAGAAGATGCTTTCGGATGAGCTAAAGACAACTGCTGTAATATTACACACCAGTGGGCCTTCCATACATGATCTTCTCTCCTCACTTAGTTATGTAACAGCATGTAGAGGCACTAGAAGTAATTATTGTTTATTGTGGGGGTTTTTTTATATCGCAAATGAAAGCAAATCTGTCCTATCACCCACACAGCCCTGCTGACTGTATGCAGTATTGTTGTTCTTCTACCAGAAACAGAAGCAGGAACCGGTTTATCCGGATAATGATCCTTTGTTTATACATTTTTGATCGTTTGGTTATACATTTGAATTGGATATATGCACAGTAAGTGTGTGAATACTTGTTTCTCTTCACTGCATTCAGTGATCACAATGCTGGACCCATCCTTGCATCTTCATTTATTTTAACAGGCTTTGATAGCCATGGTCTTACCTGGTGAAGATTTTAATCATGGCAACGATCACCAAGCCGAGAACCAGTGCCCTCAACAACCTGTGCCTCTCCATTGCCTTTGTCACCTAAGAGGCTGAAGAACAACCCAGAGACACTGTAATGACACACTGACACCATGGACATATATTTTATGTTTGCCCTTGTTTACAGTGATGATTTACATGCAACCTGAAAAACCTCTCATTTACATGAACCTGTCTGAGCACACACAGCCACAATGAAAAAACCTGTTTTCTAAACCTGTGCTTTGGAACCACACCTTTACATGGCATTCCGACAGTGAGGATTTCTATAGAGACACCTTTGCTCGTGCATTTAATAATGTGTTCAATCCTGCGCACATGTGGACCTACCGGACGTACTGTGGGAACTCTCCAGATATAATTACAGCCATACACTGCGTTACCGATCTACTACTAGACATGTACTGATACTCAATACGAAGACATTTAAGCTACAAAACCCCTGACTAAATATAAATAACATTTGGTCGCATTAGATGATCACAGCCACGATGTTATTTGTGATGATGCAACTGTTCTGATGCTTATATACAACAGGTCTCCAAATTAAAGAGTAAAGTAATAAAGGCCCATTTCTTGCAATGCCTTCTGCCAAAAAGTTGTTCCAAATAGACCCATGATACTTTTCCAGTTTTACCAGGATTGTTCAGCCAGTCTGTAAAGCGTCTCCGAAGTTTGTTTAGTGTTACTCTAGTTGGTGCGCCACTGTGGCTGTTTGACCAAAAAGCTTACCAGCATCAGCTTTTGAAGATGATAAATACTTGCTGCCACATTTTTTTCAGAACAGGGCCATATCGGACACAATGTGAAATCAATAATAGGGTGGTGATGGCCTATTGGACCAAGAGGTCATAGGTTCGAATCCTACCTTCAGCACACCACCACTGGGTCCTTGAGCAAGACCCCTAACTCCAAGTTGCTCCAGGGAGACTGTCCCCTGTAGATAATGGAATGGAAGGCGCTTTGGATAAAAGCGTCTGATAAATGCCGTAAATGTAATATCTTTTAAAAAGTTACCTGAGGTTCACTATATGGACAAAAGTATTGGGATGTCTGAGCATTACACCAGCAGAGACTTTAATGACATTGCACTCAAATACATAGACTTTATTAAGGAGCTGGCCTCCCCTTTGCACTCTTCTTGGAAGGCTTCCCACAAGATTTTGGAGTGTTACTGTGAGAATTTGTGTCCATTCATTCTATAGAACGTTTGACTATTTATGAGGCACTGATGTCGTACAAGAAGGGCAATCTTTGTTCCAGTTCATCCCAAAGGTGCTGGATGGGGTTGAGATCAGGGCTCTGTGGGGTCCAGTCAAGTTCTCTCACACTTTGTGCCCTGGGAGCACAGCCAGGCTGAAATAAAAAAGGTTCTTCCCCAAACTGTGTCCGCAATGTTAGAAGCATGCCATTGTCCAGCATGTATTGGCATTACAAATGCCCCTTCACAGGAAGTGAAGAGCTTAAACCAAACCTTGAAAAACAGGTTATCCAGGGGCATCAGAAGCATTTTTAATGTGAGGGGATGGATTGAATGGATTATTTCATGAAAGATTCAAGATTCATCAGCAGAAATATTTTAGGGGGGGTGGGGGGTGGGGGGGGGGTTAATTATGAAATGTGAAGGGGACACGTCAGATTGAATTGCGGTGACACACATGAGGTTGTCCCAATACTTTTGTCAATATAGTGTATTGATTCTGTTTAATAAAGCTGGAGGGTAACTATTATTACTCAGAAACCGGGTTTAGCGGTTACGGAGATGCCCCTGTGATCAAAATGTGCGTTCAAATCCCAGGACTACTAGTGGCACCACTGAGGTACCCTTGACCCAGAGTCCCGCACCAGGTCGGGTAGTTGCCGAAACGGGCGGATTTTAATGTTCTGGAATTTTACGGGCGGGTAGCAGGTCAATTAAAACAGTACTGTAGCCTGCAAAAATAACACATGAGCGAAAATATTAAGCCTAATAACTGCACTATCATGTACAAAGTGTCATTATCACAGTGTTCAGTGCGCTCCAGTGAGAAAGATTTTTCTGCCGCTGGATCTGTGATCCAAGAACGCAGGACGCGGCTCAAACCTATGACTGTGGATGAGATGCTGTACAGTAACAGTAGATTACATTGCGGCAGACAATGGATGCATAGCTTAGGTCTATCTGATTTGATTTTGTGCCCTTTTTCGTTTTTCCTTTTTCCTTTGCTATTGTGTTATGACTCTGATAGAGCGAAATGTTCACCAATTTACCAGTAATTAATTTTCAAGAGAAATTGATCAGTTAAGGCTTGGGGCGGCCACCTAGCGTTGCCGATTCAGTTTTCATGCAGGCCTGGCGCTCGTTACGTTGAGAGGTGCATAGAAAAAATAAAGCGCTTCAAGGGAATGCTTTTAATTTGTGTGTAATTAATCACGGGCACTGGCGGGTAACAGGCCCGGGCAGGTGCGGAATTAATTTTGCTATATAACCATGGATGAACGGGCGGGTGTGGTGCTGTACTGTGCGGGTGCAGGTCTCCAAAAGTGGACCCGTTTAGGACTCTGCCATGAGCAAGGCACTATGTGTTCCTGGCTTCCCGCTGCATCACTTGGGTGAATGGGTTAAATATAAAGACGAATTTCATACACTCTGTGCTGTGGTGTGTTCACCTATGACAAATGGTCACTTCACTTATTCACTTGAACTTTTAATTACTTTCATCACAAACACCTGGACTGTCCCAAAAGAAGATCGAATAAGTACGGCTGCACCATTAAAGATTTTTAAAAAAGAATTACTACGCATGTTTGTATCATATGTAGCATTTTATATGCACTACTGAGATAAAAAAAAAAAAAAAGATCAAAAAGTTGGGTTATTATCACGCTACGGCACTGTTGGGGTTTATTTGGGTTTCAGTTGGCTCAACAGATTATATGTTGACCTTGTATACAAAGCTGCACATAAACCTAGAAGCAGCTGAGCTGCTTTTTTTCGAATAGTGGTAGTAAAATAATGAAGCAAAATGAAAGTTTCGTCCTTACCGTGGCAGCGTGTGTTTGATTCCGGTCAGTGAGTGAGATCTTGCAGAGCTCCGGTTATTTCAATGTGCCTGTTCGGAAACTAGGCATGTCTGTCCGTCCTCGAGTGAAAGCTGAACTGTGTTAGAAAATGTTTTGTTTGTGGCACGGAGCGCTACTTTGCGCTCCTGAGACTCCTGATCGGAGAGAGAAACCGCACCCCCTTCAGAGCAGCTCTTCTCCAGCACGAGCTCAACAATAAGAATAAAACAACAACAACAATGATCCTAATAATAACTCTACTGATAGTAATAACAACAATAGTATATGAAAACAGTATATCAGTCACACATTTTACACTTTTTTTTTTTTAGCTTGAATCCTCAGTTAAAGCAAGTAATTCATGGTTTTAATTAAATAAAATGATCTAAAATGGCCTAGTGAAAAATCACCTCTTAAAACTCAAATGTTAAGCTGGAAACTGCACGGGAACTTCTTAGTAACTCAGCGTAGCAGACCTGCTAAAGGGTTACTTTATGCTGGATGCTGATGTTCATAAACTTGTTTTACTTGATGGTAGATGATGGTGGAAGTGATTGAGCAGCTGAACATCCAGTAAAGGTGTGGCTGCAGCTGTTTGAGTGAACACACTGGTGGTGGTGCTTGACCAGCTAAACCATTCGGCATAAGGAAACATGTCTACTAGCTTTGCTAGTCGAACCAGCTTGGCGTGGCCAGTCCAGTTTTGTACCTGTAAAGCCAAAAGTGAAGGTGGTGTTGTTTTTTGTGATGCTGCTGGGCTAAAAATGTTAAAGCTTTAAACTTAAACAAAGAAGGCTGCAAACAGTGGGACAGAATCCAGTCTCACACAATTCTGTAATTATCAGCTAGTAAAAAAAATTAGTGAAAGGTAAATCCATTTTCTCTCTAATATACTTAAGTGTAAGATTAAATACAATCACTTTCTGTTGTTCAAATCTATTTGAAAGTTACTGAAATACATAGTGACCATAATGAATAGACTTACTTGTAAATAATGATTAAAAGCATCACATAGAAGAATGTCCATCGTGTAGTGCCTATAAAAAGGTTTCATGCTTTAATCTAAAGGTTTTGTTCCTCTGCTCTCACTGTTAAGCATTAATCACCTGAGATTTTATGTGGATTCAGTCATTCTGGTTTGTGAATCTTTATTGTATTGGTAATAAATTACTTACTTGACTTTGAAAAACTATATTTTACTGTGTGTGATTTTTTCCCATGAGGTCCATTCATATCTTTTTTTCCAGCATGTGTACCAAAACCAATCTTGATCCATTTTACACAGTGAATGTCCAACTATCCCTTTATGTCTTGTATTAAATTGTTTGCTGCAGCTGTTGTGCTTGGAGGCTGTCAGTTGGACCTCATTCCAAAACCAGTCCAGGCTGATTTACTCTCTTTAAAGTGTGTTGGTGGGGCTGAACTGTGTGAGGCGGAGTACATGTTTCCCTTTTGTGACATCACAAAAACAATGGAATGCTTTTGAAGATTAGATTGTTTTGTTTGGAACCTTAGTGTTTACACCATGCATAGTTTGTGTAGTGTGAGAAAATGTTCAATATGATATAAAACAAATAAAATAAATCAATTTATAGGGTTTCCGGAAACATAATGTTGCATAACACAAACAGAACACAGCACACTTCGTATTGGGGTTGTTCTATAGGTGAGGTGAAGGTGCTGTGATATTAATGTACCTGTTTATTCAATACAAAAGTATTGGGACACACCTCTTAGTTCCAGTACCGGGGAATCTTAATGCTTCATCATACCAAGACATTTTGGATAACGCCATGTTTTCAACTTTGTGGAGACAGTTTGGGGAAGAACCATTTCTATTCCAGCATGACTGTGTCCCAGTGCACAAAACGAGCTCCAAAAAGACATGGTTGCACCTTTGGGCTGAACTGGAAAAGAGATTGTGAGCCAGGCCTTCTCGTCCTACCTCAAAACTGCTCTACAGCCTGAATGGGAACAAACTCCCACAAAACTCTGCAAAATCTTGTCGAAGCTGTTATAGCTGCAATGTGGACCACCTCCATATTAAAGTATGTTTTTGAAGACAATGTTATTAAAGTCCCAGTTGGTTTAATGATCATGCGTCCCAATACTTTTGTCCATATAGCGCACGTAGTTCAAAGCAGCCTTCATCCAGTAGGTGGCGATGTGGCGTGGAGTGAACGGACCTTGAACGGAGTCCACACACAGGAGAACTGTTAGTTCAACAACAAATATTTCCTAAAAGTCTGTCTGATTAGGAGTAGTTTTAAGGTACTACATAAAACGTTTGCACTAAATCCATTCCAAAGTCCAAGTAACCGAGGGGTGGTGGAGGCCTAGTGGGTAGGATACGTACCTCTGAACCAAGAGGCCATAGGTTCAAATCTGCCATGCTACCACTGGGTTCCTGAGCAAGAACCTTAACTACAACTTGCTCCAGGTAGACTGTCCCCTGTAATTAGGGAATGGAAGTCGCTTTGGATAAAAGTGTCTACTAAATGCCATAAATGTAAATATAACTGAGAAAACAAAAAAGTGTCACAATCCAAACCATTCTGTACTTGTTCCCCCCTGGTGTTTACATCTCTGAGCAGTATGTATACTGTACATATTTATATTAGGTGTGTCAAATTGATTAGTGTATTTTTTATTTATAAACTAGATTTCTATTTAGTTAGTCTTATTTAGACTGATACTGATAAAGCATGTTACTGTCTGTTGTGACAAAACTCTTTGAACTCTTGAACTCAGTTGGACTACAGATGAGGAGCTGGCGAACTACAAATGTAAAGCCCTCCTGTCGTACTTATCTGCGCCTGATAGCATTTGCGACACTTGACGGCAGTGTTATTACTGAGTTCGGTCGATATGGCTTCCCACTTCAGCGGCGTCCTCCAGTTAACAGATTTGGATGATTTTATCACCCCGTCTCAGGTAATATGGAGCACTCGGTCTATACATTACATCTACAGATCTTTTCTCTGAAACTCACGGCGTAGTTATCGCCATATAGCAAGTTAGCTAAGAAGCTAACCGATTTTTAGCTCTTCAGTGGTCAGCTGACAGGTCAGCCTGTCTCTGCACTGCTCAGTAAACTGTTCACAAAGAGTAAAACTAAAGCGATATTACATATGCTATATATTTATAAGGTAGAAAATTCTCTCT
>JBBPDC010005956.1:0-13813 GCA_037974485.1 Hemigrammopetersius urotaenia | reverse complement strand
GTCAAACAGAAAACACACGAAGCCAAAACAGGGGAAAACAGAAAACAGTGGCCCCTAACGGCCACCAGCCGTAACACAACAAAGCACAAATGTAAAAAGAACTGAAAAATAATTGATAAATTAATACTTATAAAGTAACTAATTTGCAGCATTGACATCACTGGGAAAGCAAGTTCAAAGAAAAGCTCAGATTTTGTCGTTGAATTGCAAAAAGCTCTCAGTCATTTGTGTCTTTAGTCAGTTTGACAAACAACAAGGACAAAAAGTGGTAACATGTTTATTATAAATGTACATGACATCACATGTGCATCATAGCAATGAAACTGAAGACCACGTTGTCTGAGGATATTTCTTAGTGGAAGCATGCCGATAATAAAATAGCAGCTAAGGACTAAGCCCTGGAGAACACGTTGCCATGCCTATAACAGAAAGTTAGAAATGGTCTATGGATCTTCAAATCTCTAGGGTCAAGTCCTGGCTTATTAAGAGTAATAATCATTACAGCCAGTTTTAAGGCTGGGGGAATAAAAGAGAATCATGCAGACATTCTAAAAAACAGCATTGAATCTCACAGCTAAGACCATCATCATTGCTCTTATTCTCAACTGACTTGTTTCGGGGAAAAAAGACAAGAAAAATATAACTGAAGGCATTTTTTTCTTTCCAGTACAAACAGTGGGAGCAATAATGGATGTTTGCTCCACTCCTCTAAACAAAAGTGGGATGCATTCGCTCCACTTGCTTCACTGTGGCAAAAACTAGACCCTGAAAACTGAAACTACTTAGAGGTTAGTTTCAGTTATAAGACAATGATATTTAAAAGTATGCATTACACATCTGCAAGGCTGACAATACATCCTCTTCTAAATACCAAATTATGCCTCTGTAAACAAAATAATAATAATAATAATAAAAATAAAAATGCATTTTAGTAGTTGTTAAGGTTCTACATAAACAGTTTCCCTCTAAATGTTACAGAGCGCTCAGGAGGTTTGTGCCATACTGCCGTTTGAATCCTGTTCTCCTCCCTGAATTATTTGGCAGGTGTGGGTGTGTAGAGCTCTTTGGTCGAATGCACTTTGTTTTGTTTTGTTCTAGTTTCTTTGCCTCCTCTGTCTTAAGCACTTCATAGACTTAAGCGTACAGGTAGTCCCAATCTGTCACTCCACACCAAAAGCAGGGTTCTCCACAGATTTTAAGCTTTATGTTCATATCCCAGGGCAAATACAAAAAGGACAGATGGGATATATATATGTGTGTGTGTGTGTGTGTGTGTGTGTATGTATGTGTGTGTGTGTGGACAGAGAGACAGAGAGAGCATTTCACAGTGCATTTACAGTGAAGTGCACAATCTTTTTGAGGCCAAATCCCCAATGGCAGGGGCCGCAGACAGAAGTGACAGTCAAAGCTTCCACGGTCCAATTTAGCAACATGTCGCAAGTTGAGTCACAGCAACAGGGGGTAGATTTAACCTCTGCCCTCCTCTATTTGTCAGAGGAAACGAAGGTCCTAAATGCTTTCCCATGCAGTGGCCAGCAGTTCCAGGAAGGTCAGGGCTTCCCCAAGCTCTTGAGCTCACCGAGGTCACCGCCACCTCCAGCCTGCGACAGAGGTGCCCGCTGACATGGCGCACTCGTCCCGCGGGGCTCCGCCCAAGAGCTACAGAGACTCCTCTTTCCGTCTCTTAAGCGTGAATTGTGCCTGTCGCCGCACATTTTCGTCAACATTGTTTTTCCATTCTGAGATGGTCCTGTCCCCCGCTCCCCTGATGGTAGGGTTATTAACTACAATAAAAAATTCCCCAGACAAGCCCAGGTCAAAAATAAAACACACAGCAGAGAAAAGCTGCATCTTGTTCCTGTAGCTGAGGGGAGAAGGGAAAAAGTGATCCAGCCAATCACATAGAAAAGCATCACTGTCCAAAAAAAAACCCCTCAAATAAACAAGAGTGGTACAGTGACATAACAGTCTCCTGCCGGTAAGACTTGGTTGGGTTAGGGCAGGGATGTTGAACTCCAGTCCTGGAGGCAATGGACTACTTGGAGCCATTGCTTCATAGAATTCAGATTTTACAGAGATGTGGACTTAAGCCAACATCCTGATGACTTTATTCTCAACTCATATGGACTTGCAGCTCAACTTCCA
Source organism: Hemigrammopetersius urotaenia (assembly GCA_037974485.1). Classification (NCBI taxonomy): domain Eukaryota; kingdom Metazoa; phylum Chordata; class Actinopteri; order Characiformes; family Alestidae; genus Hemigrammopetersius; species Hemigrammopetersius urotaenia. The sequence goes on along the minus strand of JBBPDC010005956.1, from coordinate 11,668 downwards.
CTTGAACGGCAATCTCTCTGAGTTAGACTTGGCTCAAAAAGAGAAGTGTGTTCTCTGTAGAGGCTGTGATTCATGATTCTTACAACATCATATTGTTCCTTCAAGGTGTTCCTCAAGATTTGTCGCTATAAAGGTTAATTTTTAATACTAAATTTTGACTACAGTGGCTCAAGTTATAAACAGATTTTTGACAACAGTGGACTAATTTTTGAATAAAGCCTTTGATCACACTTTAAAAACTCTTTAAATTTTAAAGTGGTTGGATGTTTGTGCTGCATTTGATGTAGTAAAAACTAATTTCAAACATATTGACCAGCCAGTGTATCCTTAAAAGTTGCAGAAAGAACCACATGAGTAACCAAGACTCTGGCCTTTAGGTTAACCTAGTGCAAAGATAAGCTAATTTGTCTTTCTCTCTGTCTCTCTCTTTTCAATTTGACACGGAATGAATCTCTCTATACAGTCTGGGAAATCAGCAATAAAGGAGCCCACTGCATATCCAATTTCCTTTGAGTGGAGCACATGCTGAAGGTCGTGACAATGTACTTAGATGACGAGGGACATAAGCAATGTGTAGAGGCTCCAGGATCAACAAGGGTGAGTCTTACAGTCTTGATTAGTGGCCTTTTTCTCACCGCACACCTACATGCACAAACACACACAAGTCTCATAAGCATCGTTTAAGCTTCTTCACTGAATTATGCTCTCTGCTTATTCGTCCTCACACTTGAGTATGCTAACAGTTCCTAGGAAGAGGGGGTAATCAAGAATCAGTATTCTCCGCACAGGGAGAGAGAAGCTGAAAAAAACTGTACTTCATGGACCAGATGCACTTGGATTCCTTTTACATGAACATGTGTCATGAAGCAATACTGCAATACTTTTAGTGCAATACTGGTCACTCTGGATGCTGCATCCCTTTCACACTTACACTCTTGCCACTGCTGCGTTTTTATAACTGAAAATTATATTAATTTATTACTGCATTTACCTGCTTATACCAAAGAAAACACATGTGCATGAATTACAGTACAGTCTATACAGTACTGTATATATATTTGAAGTTCTGAAGTGTTTGAGTTTGACTTGTTGTCCCTGTTGTCCCAGCAGCCCAGAAAGGTTAATGCTAGCCAGTGGTTTGGGTTGGAGAAGTAAGTTCCTTTGACGGAAACAAATAGAAAATGGGACATGTCTGGGGACAGACAGGTAGGTGTTGGAGCAGGATACTGGGAGGCAAGAGAGTAAAACTGAGGAGTCAGCCTGGCACGGTATTGGGACGCCGGAGGGGCTGTGTGCTGGTGGGCAGGCCAGGTGGTGAACGAGGAGGCCAGATGGGCGGTGAACTGGCTTCATTTTCTTCTGCAGTGAGTCTAAGTGTAAGAAAAGTTGCATCATTCACAACAATAAATGCAATAATGTCAGCCAAGAGGAAGGCCTGCGGCTTTGCACCAGGGGTGTCTTTACGCTTGAGGCTGGTGCAGGAGACAGTATCTCGGTGCCCATGAATTAAACTTTCAATGTAAGTTAAAGCAACAAGATTTTACACTTTTATCTATGAATTCTCGAAATTTAAGAAACTTTGGCACAATGTAAACAGCAGCTGTCAAAAAAAGAAATAAAAAGACAGCAATTAAGAAAGAACATTTTGTTCTGATGGCGATGATTTGCTAGTTGAAAAGTTTATTGAGGCTGATGTTTAAAACAGAACAGTCCTGAAGGAGCACAGTACCTCACACCTATTTGACTTAATTTGACTTGACTTGAGGTGGTTTGTGAAAACAGACTCTGTTGTCTAAAAATGCTGCCTGCATCATTCAACTATGCCGTGATGAAATGTTCTTTTTATAGCTTACAGTAAGCTATACTGCATCCTAAACCATGTCTAGTGTGTGCCACCTTAATGAAGAGCCCGTTTGAGAAGAACCTTTGGGGGGGATGTCTTAAGGGAAAATTTAGAGTGTAAAATTGGCTACATTTATCAGACTATTCCTTTTATTTAATGTCATACAGAGAAAAGGAGAGACAATAGAATACTGCTGAATGCAATGCCTTAATGTTCATCATAGTATAATTTAATATTAGAATATTGCATATTACAACAGACACATAAGCTGTGTTCGAAAAGTGCACTCGTTCACTCGCTCACTCATTTACTAGTTAACTAGTGAAGATGTTTAGTTAATGTGGACCTGTGACACAGCTATGTTGCATTAAGGATGATAAGTATTTGAACAAACTTAATATTTCTATACCATTTAATATATTGATCTCTACTTGTGTTAACTGGAGTAGTCTGCTAACATGATGGGGATTGCAACATTCAGTATGCTAAGAGGGTGCATTTTAAATACACATAAATTGCGGCTATACATGTTACGCATGTCTAAACACAAAAAATATATATAAAACAATTCAACTGAATGCAAGGTTTTTTTTTCCCCTAAAGCTTTTTCGATAGCTATCCTAGCTTGCAACTTTTTTTGAGATATGGATCCAATTTGAGCATTAATTTTGATAATACTTGTCAAGATACTGGTGCTGAGACAGAGGAGAAGACGTGATGCCATCAGGGCGAGGCGTCTGAGATGTATTTTGCTCATCAGACGTAATCAAATATATACGTGTATTCATGTAATGTAAAGTGTCTCGAGACTAGATACACTTCATTCAGGAGGCTTTTCTGCTGTTTGAATTTGCTTAGTAGTTTTCTAGTCTGTTCAAATTTCATACACAAAATCAACACCCAGTACTAATTTGAGAGGGCTGAAAGGGTCGTATTGATTCATTAAAATAGGAGGTGCTTTGCCTCCTTAGTGGAAGAATTGTTTGTGCATTATAGTGATTTTGTAACATGCAGATCACTTTTACTAAAGGGGCTGGTAAAGTTGAAAACCAACCTCACTGGGGAACATTGAAATGGCACCTTTAACAAATTATTGTGGTACGGTCATGCTCAGTCCAACATGTTTTTAGCATAAAACGTGTCATATTACTGTAATTTGTGTAGTGGCTAATTGAAAGATGTCTTAAGCACTTCATAGATTTAATTAACAGCTTTGCTTTTCATACAGAGACAGAACCTTACTTTAACACTGCGAGAAGCAGGCTGAGGAAGCTGTCATCTCACACTTCCCCCGGTGGTCTCTAGGGGATATGGGCCTGGACAAGTGGGCCCTTGATTGGGAAGAAGAAACTGTGGGTCAAGGGAGCTTGGTCGCAGTCATTAATCACACTCCTTCTGTGCTACAGAAGTAAAGGCCCACTGGAGCCTCTATACATCCGAATGGGACCAATCATGTCCCCCAAAGCCTCTTATTATAGCTTGCTGGGTTTCACAGCTGACGGCAAAATCAACGCCTGTGCCAACTGCTGTCTTACCCTCGAGTACTGTTGAGGTACCACTGTCTGTGTGTGTATGGGTGGGGACTTGTGTAGTGAGATTATACTGAAAAACTTCATATGAGGAAAATGAGGAGAATTTATACATAATAACACTCAACATTAGTGACCCGCAGATAACCGTGCAATTTTCTGCAACCCGTCAAAAAATAACGACATAAAAATCGATCGTTCAGTTTCGAATCTAGCACAAATCTATGTCATCTATGGGTTACAGTGTCACAAATGACACTTCATTGCTAGGTTCCATGGCAACACAGGCTCCCTGGTGTTTTTTTTTTCCCTCAGGTTGGATCGGGTTTTGGGTCATTATCCACGCGTATTGTTGCCGGTTGGGCGGGACAGCTTGGATCTCCTGACGGGTCGGTTTGGGGCAGGTGTTAAAATAAGCAGACCCGCGCAATACTAATCAACATATTACTTTCTTGGTCATTAAAATGCAAATTAGTAGAGTATGTTCTTGGTAGTTATAGTGGAAAATTAAAAGAGTATTGATATGAGGTGAACTGGAAAAAGGGTTGGTGTAAAAAGTCACTCACCTGCAGCGTACATCAGGAATCTTGTACTTTGCATTAGAAGGTTCACATCAATGCATTTGCAGCCAAGAACAAAGGAACAGGAACATGATGCACAGCGAAAACAGGGTCATGTTCACAAAACAGGCATTTGGGAACTGTTCCCAGTGTGCAGTCACGTGATAAAATACAGCCATTAGCTGCGGTACTTTATGTATACACACACACACACACACACACACACACACACACACACACACACACGCACAGCAGCATGGAAAAACCACAATGAGTAAGTGTAGAATTCCAACAGGTCGTTGGGTCTCTGTACTGGCAGTAAACAGGGTTACAGTGGAGTGCAGATTTTCAATTAGCACCTGCACTTCAGTACAGCCACCCTAATAAATTCTACACTTACTTATGCTAGCATCTCTTGGGCCACACTGAAGGGCCACCAACTCAGATTACGTCTCCCGCTCAAGCAGAAGTACATACTCATTTCAGCACAAACAGCATTTGTTTTGACTCCTTCTTCTTCCGTATTGTTTTAATTTCCGACAGATTCGGCACAAGAAGTGCGCTGCCTCTCACTAATTAAACACAGCAACACATGCAAACAGAAATGATGAAGGGGTTTATTTGCATAAGGAGTGGGGAAGTGAGATCTGATCACAAGTGGTCACCCGAGAACTGACGTATTCACAGCTGTCCACTTATGATCGGATCACTGAAGACGCATGCCAGGTGTGAACAGGGCCGTAAGCAAACGCTGAAGACGTTAATTTAAAGGGGACATATTATGCAAAACTCAATTCTGACATCAGAACAAGGAAAATTTGCACAGAATCACCCCTCATCTGTCGAGCACCCACCCACTGCATTAGTTGAAGATCAACCATTTTTGTCTGCTAGTTTTACAAGCACACATAAGACCCCAAGCACTGCGGCTACAGGCAAAGGCAAGTCACACATGAAATGTTGTGTTCATCTTGCTCTGGATCCGACTCGAGGGCGACCATCTAGGGTTGTGCCTCTGTTTTGTGCCTTTTTCACGTGTGTTAAATGTCTCAATACTTTTGTCCATCTCGTGTATCTCTCCCTTTTTCTTTCTCCCTCTCTTCCTTCCTCCAATCTGGTCCCCATACAGGCTAGAACCTCAAAAAGCTTCTAAAATATTCTTGGACACTCTTTCCTAACTACATAAATCTGAATATGGGATATCTATAACAGACAGGAATACACACAGATGTTCACTGAGTACATTTGATTTTCTTTTGATGATTTTCTTGGAATCTGCCTGTCATGTCTTGACCAGTGGCCGGTAGTGGTCACTGGGTTTGGTTTTGTTTTGGGGACTTTTATTTTGAATTTTGTGGATGTTTGTGTCTTGTTTCCCAGGTTCAGGTGTCTTGTGTTTGGTTTAAGTGATTGTGTTTACTGATTGGTTTCTGTCAGTGTCTGTTCATGTTTTTAAGTTCAGTTCATGTGGACCTCTGCGTCGGTCCATCGTCCCATGTAGCATCACATTTAGCGTTCACAATCGAGTTTCAGTTGATTCATGTATCAGCCATCGAGCCAGGTTTCTGTTCTGTTCTGTTTTTGAATAAAGAAACCATAGTTATGGATGCCTGCCTGCCTGTGTGTGATCATTGGGGTAAAGCACGGCGACGTGACAAGCCGTGACACTGACCCTGATTTAACATTAACATAATTATACTTTACTAACTGACCAAAGGAAAAGAAAATGAATTCATTTCTCCACATGCTTTTTTAAAAAAGAAAGAATATAATAATAGCAGTCAATAATTTCCAAACTGGACAGCCCTGACAAGTTTGATGTTTCTTTTAGGCCCCTTCTGTGGACATTTTGGCCAACTGAAATTATTTTATAGCACAAAAATTTTCCTTGATGATTCAAAGACTTTTTAAGGGTGTACTCACACTAGACAGTTTGAACCGTTCCCATGTGCGTTTGATCACCAAAGCGCGGTTCTTTTGACTAGTGTGAGCATTCTGTGCCCGGGCGCAGTTCTTTTAGCCATCCCTGACTAGCTTGGAAGAGGTGTGCCAGAGCACGGTTCAGTTGGATTCGGGCGCGGTTCGCATGTAGTGTGAGCGCTAACCGTGCTGGAGCACAAAACAGGACGCGTGACGTCACGTTTTTGCGACGCTCCAAAACCGTTTTTCATGCCACAAAAGCGATAGACCTGTTTAGCAACAGGCTGTGAGAGAGCTGTGGACCACCGCGGACCAAACGACTCAAAATTACTGTCAACAAAGTAACCAGAGTGATGGACATTGCTTTCAGCGAGAGCGCAGCTCTTCCTGTTTATCCTGAAACCGTCGCACCATAAGGATGTAAGCGTGCTCCGGCACGAATGCTGAAACCCTATGTGAGTGCAGGCCAGAGGGGGAGTGGGGAGGGGGACAATCGTACTCTGGCCCAGTTCAAGGCAACCATGCTAAGTGTGAGTACATCCTAAGAAACTCTATTTTCACATTCAAAGACAAACACGACATTTAAAGGAAACAATCAGTGAAAATAAAATTTACACAAATTTTTCACACTTTTTTGGGTTTCTTCTTGCTAAGCATTTCTTGACTGCTAAGTGAAGATCAAGCAGCGTACTCCAAATTTCACAAAAACACACTCTCAGACTCTCATGACTCGGAGCTCCATGCAAAACAATCACATTCCTCCACGTGGGAAAAGAAGTAAATCAAATGGTTAAGCATGAAATTACATTTCAAGTTGCCAGGGAGTAAGTCATCAGTCAATCTGTTCTACGTGCGTGTCCAAGCACATTGTGCTGTTGGTTTTTTAGAGCAATCAAAATATCTCAAAGGGCTACAGGTTGGAAAAGAAAAGAAAACTTGGCAGGCATTACAAAATCGAAAGATTATTAAACAATAAATATAGAAAACATCTAAGAGGGGGAACCAAAGTGAGTATTGGAGCTTCTGCAGTGAAACAAACCAGAATATGTTTTGTAATAAGGTAATGATGGTCTGTTGTTGTTTTTACTTAGTTAAGTGGTTCTTGCTATAATGTCGAGTAGAACCGTAGTGGAATAGGATCACTAACTGTGTACCAACCCGACCATCACAAATGATGATCCCAAACACATTAAGAAGGCAAGAAATTCAACTAATTAACTTGTGATGACATCTCAACAAATTTGGTTGCTGCCCATGAGGGGGTGGGGGTAGTGAGTTACATTTTACCATGCCCATTTCCTTCCAGAGGTATGAAAATCAAATGCTTAATCCTATCTACAGTAGTTGCACTCCACACATTCACAGACTTTTTTGAAAACCCTGAAATCCATCAACATTATTTTGGCGTTGATGTAACTGAGTGTTGCTACAAGCCTCGGGTTAATGACGTACTTAGTTCTATCTCCCTGCTTGATTCTCTGTTCGTTATTGATGCTTTTGCTTTGATCTTGATTCTCGTCTTCGTTCCTGTCAATGAATTGGCTGCTGTCCAGTTTTGCTTTGTGCAATGTTAGTATTGACCAGTGTTACACAGCACTGAATAGAAAAGAAAGCAATTATTGCTCACTTTGAAAGGGTTTGCGGGGATTGGCTGGCCAGGCACAACCTTCAGTTTTCACCATATCCAGCTTTGGCGTAAAGGTCACATGTTATTAAATGCTAATAGAAGGGATGGGGACATCTTACGCATTCATCCTCAAAGTGTGTGGCTGTGCTGTGAGCAATGGATTAGATATAATACCTGTCAAATCTATGTTTCAAAGTTAAAAAAAAACTAAGACAAACACTGCAGTTACAGGAAAGGTTCAGCGAGGTGTAGATATTCATCAAAGATATGTTTGGGGTCCAAATTTTGATTCTTTAATTTAGAACTGCAGCTGCCAGGCTAATGTTGCTAACAAATACTAGAACTCAATAGTCACCCAAAGACTTCTATTAAAAAAATCACAATCTCTCAATCAGTCATTTCAGGCACCGGGGCTCAGGTGTAAATCACTTGAGCAAGTCCATGCAACCTTAATGAAGATCTGGATACAGTTGGAGCAGGATAAGGAGTGGTTTGAGTAATGCATTTTTATGAAAACTATATAGACTAATTGAGTGACTATTGACTTTGTAGTGTTTGTAGCAACATTAGCATCACGGCTCTAGTTCAAAACTTCTGGGGGAATGTGGAAAACTAACTGTGTTAACTAGAAATATTTATTGCATTTAGCAAAGGAGCTCAGGGTCCAGGGGCATTGCTAGGCCTGAGTATTCAAGGCTACAGCCCCAAATGATCATTCCGAGCTTTAGTGGTGATGTCAATCAAACCAGCTTCTTTGGACAAATCAGGCTGGGGGGTTTTTTGTCATCTACTTACATTTTATCCCCCAGAAAAAGGTAGACAACATATTTAGAGTAGCATCATACTCATTTTCCCATTCGAAACTGCAAGTAACTCAAGGGAGCACATCAATCTTTAACTTTACCTCTTGTCAACAGGATGATTTAGTCTATGTGTGTGTGTGGGGGGGGGGGGGGGGGTTGTGTGTGTGTGGTAGTTCTCTGCATCCTAAAAGGTTTTCCATTATGCGAATTTCACTCCCTCCAGACTCTTTGATTGTACAGCATGCCGACAAGTTTTAGGTGTTATGTGAATGCGGAAAGCAGTCAGGAATCCTCAGACGAGAAGACTATTCACTCCCATCATTCAAACAAAACACTCTCCCAGCCTAGGAAAGGCATGCACAAAGATCAACCTTTCTCCTCAAAATAGGGTAATCATGTGGCTGACCATGAAATTACACATGTAGACCATTTGCCGGGGCGGGATTCATCAGTCGATAGATCTCAGACACAGCTCTGCAGTAAACACGTTTAGGAAACTATTCAGATTCTTCTGTAAACACGACTCTCACCTTTGCCTTTTGCCTCGGGTGTGTACCAAAGCACACTGCTCGCTGCAGATATCTCTACACACCTCAGTGAGCCGCTGAAATCCTTATTTGATGCATTGTTCGCTCACACAGAAGATAAACCCTCTCCTTTTTAACATGATTGCATTTCATTTGAGCTGGAAGGATAACCGAGGACCCTTTAAACTCTGGATGTCGATTTAAAAAATGATTTTTAACACTAAGAGAACATAAGTACAAAAAAAGTAGTTAAGGAACAATATCTAATTATTTACAGGGTTTCTTTGAGGACAGTGGCTTAAGTGAGTAACAAGGCTGGACATGGTTTATTTTATATCTTAGAATTTTTTAATGAATCATTTGCTTTTTGTTCTTTTTCAATCAGTTTGGATAACAAGGCTGTAGCTTCAAATGATTTTTTTCTTCAGAATGAATGTGAATGTGTTCAGTGAACTAAAATGTACACTTTTTTGATGCATTACTCATGAAAATGGACGTTTCCAGCATGCGACACTAATTGAATTTACACATGAATGCAAGTATAAGTTTTGTGAAGTATCTAAATGAACATTTTCAAGGTAAAGTGTGGTTATGGTAAGCTGGGCCATGCAAAAGGGAATTTTTTTAAAGGGCTTATTTTTGTCCTCACTGACTGAAATTCAGGGGTGTTTTACTCCACAGTTGTGTAACTTTACTAAATATTCAAAATAACTTTTTAACTATTCAAACAGCAGTTTACAAATCAAGCCGTTAAGTGATGGGCAAAGAATCAGCTGTATTACAGATTTGATAGTTGGTTATTCACAATGACATTACATGTATAAAACAGTTACTCTGGATGCGGCATTGGCCCCTTATATGCTGTTAATGGGGTCAGTAACCCTAGTTAACCTGGCAACCAAACACAAGACCCAAAGGTAATACGACAGTGACACTGAAGCGATTGTTGATTCCGTGCAGGTGCTGGAAGCGGATGCAAATCTACTGTTTGAAGGACACCTGAAAGTGCGTCTGAGCGGAGGAGACCAGGCTGGCCCCCTGGTCCAATGCCGTGCTTTCCTTCCAATGCAATTCATCACCTTGTCAATTACTCCAGGATCCAAGACAAGGAGCACACATAAATCAACATTATGAGCAGGGCTGAGAGAGAGAGAGAGAGAGAGAGAGAGAGAGAGAGAGAGAGAGAGAGAAAGAGAGAGACAAAAGTTGTTGAGTTGCTTTGACGCTGAGAACGTCTCCGATGATGGCTAAAAAGGCCATAAAGTTCTACCTCCCTTCAATGTTCATAATCAACAGTGACTTTTTTACTTGTTAAAAGCAGACTGCAGCCTAGTTATAGTGCAGCTGGCACTCCACTCAGCCATATTATCCATCAACCCTTCAGCTGAGCTGTAATCACACAGCCACTTCTCATATCCATTCTCTACAACAGAAGGAAGGCTTCAAATTGATTAATTAACGGCACTCAAAAGTCTGATTGCTTTTGAAGCATTAATGTAAGCCCTTCTACTGACAAAGACCTAGATGTTCACTATGGTTCCAATTTCAAAAAAGTCTGATCTAAAAAGGAAAAGTGCTTGTTTTCAAGGGGCAATTTCTGTCGCTGAGATTTGAGGGCAATTTATAAAAGAGGGTGAAATGATTCAAGATACTATTAGAAGTTAATCAGAATATAACAAATTTTGTCTCAAACATTAGTTTGTACATATTTAAAATACTTACAACTGCATTCTTAATGATAGACTGAAGTTATTTGCGGAGGGGGTGCGTTTTTTTAGCTCTTGACCTTGGGAGTGTGAGGGTGCAATAATGCCGGCAGAGCTTTGTTTGAGCCCCAACTCCATGAGTCATCACTTTAGACCTTGGGACAGAGGGCCCCCACCAGCAGTTGAATTTTAATGCCTTATAAGGGTGGAGTAGAGGAGCAGGAAGGACACAAGCTTTTGTCTGCACTCAAATTGTCCTCCAGGTGATACTGAAAGTACAGGCTGGGTTGAGACACCCAGAAAAAATAGTAAAGTTCAAATAAAGATCCAGAGAAACAAATGTAGCTTTCCAACTATGGAATTAAAATAAAACTGTAAAATGTACTGTGTGAACTTCAGCCAGTTTAATGAGCCAAAAAAGTTTCATTCAACGATTTCTTTTGTTTTATTACTGGCTACATTGTAGATTAATATTGAAAACACCACCTATTGCTCTGATGACAGCTTTACACACTCTTGCCATTTTTTCGATCAGATTAATGAGCAATTGACCTGGAATGGTGTTTAATTAACAGGTGTTCTTTGTCAGTAGTAGAATTTCTTGCCTTCTTAATGTGTTTATGATCATCAGTTGTGATGGTCAGGTTGGTACACAGTGATCCTATTCCACTACGGTTCTCCTCACCAGCTCACAAAAGATCAACTACCTTTTTACAAACAAAACAGATCTTGATATGTTTTAATGCTTTCCTAAGATTCCTAAGATTTGTGCACAGTACTGTATGTAAATGCATTGGTTCATTTCCATATATGGGCCACACAGACCAGTGAGTGAATGCTGTATTTTGAAATGAACAATGTGTGTATACTGAACAAAAGTCTGATTTAAAAAAAAAACATGGGAATATTGATTTTCTATGATATGGACCCTCAGGTCTCAGTATTGTGGTCTTTGCCTGACTCATTAAAAGTGTAGTTGGAGGTGTCGGGGCGGTTCGAGAATCACCAAACACAGACAAAGTCTTCTTGGCTCAAACAAAGACTTTTATTTCATCTGCAGATGGAGAGAGCTTATTTGCAACACAGGGCAGTCCTGAGTCTTGAAGTTCTCTCTGAATCATACATTCTCAGAGGACTTCTTATACTTTCAAAA
>JBBPDC010005930.1:0-13815 GCA_037974485.1 Hemigrammopetersius urotaenia | reverse complement strand
GATGATTCCAGATGATCAGGCGGTGATCAGTATACTGGTGGTGCTGAATGCTGAATGGGCGGAGCTCCTTTATCTAGACTCCTTGTATCTTTAGACACTTGCAGCCTGTCAGTAAAACATTTGTTCTCACATCTTTCATTTAATCTCCTTAGTATGTTAAAGATCGGACAGTCTGGCAGAAATCAAATAGTGCTTTTTCATCATCAATAAAGCCAAATATAGAGAAATGAATGGTGGCTCAAGACTTTTGCACAGTACTGTATACGGACTTAAAGCCTCAACCAGGAATCGTTTCAACCAGCAGGCTGATGTCAGTGCTGCAGTGATAAAGATCTATGAATAATAGTAACATCCCTTTTAAAAACTAGCAGGTTTTCTTTGCTCTCTCAGAATTAGGCGGGTCAGCAGGTTCACGATTCGTGATTGAGGCTTCGAGTGCACTTCCTAAAATAAACACGCTTACTGAAGTATACACACTTACTAAAGCATCCATCTTCAAGAACTCGGATGAGATCAGGATAGAGATGACATTGCTGGGCTCTGAAACCAAACACCAAACACGACGCAGCATGACCAAACCACGCCACGAAACATCGACCATCCACACACCACCATTCACCACAACATGTAAAAAAAACAACAACTCATCATTCAGGCATGTCAAACATAAAACAACCACAACACCCAGGATATGGTCTCTTCAGTTTTAGGTAAACATCAACAGACTCCAGTAGCAGGGCTGCAGCAATTAGTCAACATGGCTGATTAGTCGATATATCATTCTGACAACCTGTCATACACTATAGGTAGCATAGGGGGCGAGATGGCTTTAAGAAGCACTATATAATTCTCTACAATGTAAACACAGTCATACGGATAGACTGTAATACACTATAGGAGGCCTAGGGTTCGATATGGGTTTTATTGTTCCGTTTAAAAAAGCTCTCCTTAATGCTCATGTGATCATGTGATCCTCCACAAGGCTCATGTGATCCATACAGTCATTCGGACAAACTGTAATAAACTGCAGGAAGCATAGGGGGCGATATGGCTATTCTTTCATTCAAATGCACTCTATAGAGCTCTGTGATGCTCATGCAATAGACTAATATAATATAATTGTTTAATTCAATTGAAATATGCACTATAATGTTCATACAATCCATTCAGTCATTCTGATCAACTGTAATACACTGCAGGAAGCATAAAGGGATGCTATGTCTAATTTTCATTAAAAAGGCCTCAATAATGTTCACATGATCCACATGGCCATACTGACAGACTGTAATATACTACACTGTGTGTGTGTGTGGGGGGGGGTGATATGGCCTCCATTATTTTATTAACAAACGTTCTTTAAGGGTTCATACGAGCCACACACAGTAATTCATTACAGGAAGCCTAGGGGGCAATACGTATTCTATTATCACTCTGTAATGCTCTGTAATGCTAATCCTCCATGCAGTCATCCTGACAGATTGTAATACACAACAGGAAAATGACATGCAATAAAAAGTGCTCTATAATGTGATACTGTGATATTCTACGCGAAATGTAGGGGCTATATGACTTCTATTTTTTTCATTGAAAACGTGTTCTGTAATGTTCATTCCATCCACAGGGCCAATTCAACAGAGCACATGGGGCGACATGACTTCTATTGTTTCAGTGCTCTATAATGTTCATATGATCCGTGTGGTCATTCTGACAGACTGCAATACACTTTAAGAAGCCTAGGGGGCTATATATTTTCTACTGCTTCATTTACAAAGTGCTATATAAAGCTCTATATCTATTCCGACATGACCTCTATCGTTTTACTGCAACACAACAAGAAGCCGACTGTTGCACATGTGGAACTTTGAGAGACCAGAGAAGGCATAATGAGTTGATTGGTCAATAAATCACTACATTAATCGATAAACGAATTAAATTAAAGTAATATCAGGTAGTTGCAGCCCTACTTAGCAAACACACACAGGGCAAATGTCTCGCGCAACACTGAGTCCAGTACGACTGACCGAGTTTGGGTTTCTCCGCATGTTTTCCCGGTTCGTGGAGGGAGGAGTTTCTCTTGACGTAGTTCATGAGCCAGTCGAAGATCTGGACGTCACAATGCACGGAGATGTCCACCTCCTCCCAGCGCTGGGTGTCCACGGACAGATACTCCGCAAAGTAGCGCATCTCCCTCACCAGCAGGTCGCGCGGACACGCGAAATCCTGCTTCAGGTTCTTCGCTTCGTCACACACGTGGATCACCATGGTGGGGCTGAGGAGCAGGACGAGAGTGAACGTCACACACTGGCCACTTTATCGGAAACCCCTCCCCTGTAGCTCTACCTTGCTGGTGGACAGTCACCAACGTGGTGCCCCCAAGAACCACATGAGTGGCAAGTCAGGAGTGTCTAACATTTAATTTGATCCTGTTGATATTCTTCTATAATCACAATTTCATATATATTCATTTGAAAATTAACAATATCTAAAAAACATTTAAATCATGTTTATTATACATCAGAAGGTTGGTTTCTGACCACAGACATGCTCATGGCTGGGTATTTTTAATGGGAGGGCCACTTTCAACTTAGCAGTGATCACTTTCTACCTTCTCTAAAGTCTTTGTGTAGTGGACCACTCTCTACCTCCTCTAGACCTTCATTAATGGTGAGTTTCTGACAACAGAGATGTTCCTGGCTGGGTATTTTGGGTTGGTGGACCACTCTCTACCTTCTCAAGACCTTGATCAAGGGCCAGTTTCTGACCACAGCGATGCTCCTAGCCCAGATATTTTGGTTTGGTGGACCATTCTCGGTCTCCTCTAGATCTATGGGCAGGTTCTGACCTGAGAGACACTTCTGAAAGGGTATTTTTGGTTGATGGACCACTATAATACTAAAATGACTCTGGTGTGAGTTACACTCATCCCAGCACCACACACACACTCCCATGGTCCACCACCACATCAACAGGATTGAATGCAGCACCTTTTCCCCACGTCCCCCTCCTCTCGTTGCTCTGTGGCCGCGGTGCCGTTGCTCTCGGCTCCGGCTCCTCTGACAGCAGGGCTCACACTCAGGCCTGCGGAGGAACAAACTCACACTTCAGCAACTCTGACTCGAGTCTCATGCTGCCTGACTCGCACCTCGAACAGACTCTTTAACCTACCTGCCGTGGAGCGAGTGCTCTGATTGGTCCGTGGCTCCCCTGTTTCCCCGGTAATGTCCAATAAGGTGGATCTGATGTAAGCAGAAAGCGGCTCAAATGGAGAGCAGCTGGCTGTGGTCAGTGCATTACACTGCTCATCCACTAGGGGGAGACTTCCTGTACTCTTCAGCTCATCGAACCTGCGAGCACACTGTTCACACACATGCGCGCACACACACACACACACACACACACACACACACACACACACACACACAGTGTTTCTGTTGGTTAAGACACACAATGACCTACGTATGAATCATCTAACTGAAGTCCTGAACCAGTGAAGAACCAGGAGCAGATGATTCCAGATGATCAGGCGGTGATCAGTATACTGGTGGTGCTGAATGCTGAGTGGGTGGAGCTCCTTTATTGACTCCTTGTATCTTTAGACACTTTGCAATAAAACATTTTTTTCACATTTCTTTCATTTAATCTCCTCAGTGCGACAAATATTTGACAAATACTACTGCACACTACTGTAGATTTTATTTGTATGTAAATCATCATTGAAACAAATGTTGAGAACTTCACTCTTTTGGTGGCTCAGATAGACCAATGGAAGGACACGCTCCAAAATTAGAGACGCAGGAACTGACTCACTTACTAATGAGTGTCTAATTACCTCTTTGGGTGTGAAGCCGGGGACGAGGCGGGCAACGTTCTCCCAGTTGATTGGCTGAGGCACCCCCCACAGCGAGCTCAGGACCATGTCCAGCACCAAGAGGTTATTGTCATATTGGAAATTGTTGTTGACGGAACAAAGGCGATTCATTATCTGGAAACAAGTCAAACTGAGATTAATCAGCAGCTCAGCTTACAACATATGGCTCAGATGGCCACTTTATTAGAAACACCCACATTGTGCTCCGACTCGTTGACCACTTTTTTTGGAAACACCTACATTGTGCTCCCACACACTGCCCACTTTATTGGAAATACATTGTGCTTCCACACACTGGCCACTTTATTGGAAACACTCACCTTGTGGTCCTACTCACTGGTCACTTTTTTTGGAAACACCTACATTGTGCTCCCACACACTGGCCACTGTGAGCCCCACCTACTTCAGAGCGCCACTGTACAGGTGTACGAAGCCAAAAGGGCCATGGAAACATCTGGAGCTAGGTTGAGATCATTCTGCAGATATGAGTGAAGGTCCAGGGCTGTGTCCTCGTGTCCTGGTGGGGGAGGATCAGGGCGGTGCTGCAGTGCAGTACAGGTGGAGCAGGAGGACACTGCAGCGGCCCCTTCAGGACACTCGTCACACCCTGAGAACAGAATCAAAAGATGGTTTGGTAACAGCAGGCACTTACACGAGGTGTATCCCCTCCGCTGGGCTGGTGCTGGTGATGGTGGTGATGTTAGGTTCTGCTCCAGGCTGGCTGGGAAATCTACCGTTAACCGTATAAACGAAGTATCCGGAGGATCTCTGTCCCGGACCGCATTCGTGTCCTGCCGCGCTAAAAGAGGATGAGGATCTTTTGGATCTTCTCCAGGTTGCTCCAGCACTGCAGCTCCTCTGCTGACCCACAAGCCCCGCCCACAACAACAAACCCCGCGCTATAATTGGCCAAACCGCTGTACGTCATAACCAATACCACAGAAACCAGGCGCACAGCAGAAAAAAAACCATTATAAATACATGATCATTATTATTATTATTAATATTTACTGCTTGGTAGTTTGTTTGTTTAAGAATGTAATTGTTTTGTAGATTATCATCCCCCTGCTCGTGCCGCAGTGCAGCGCGGTTGCTAGGCGACGGAGACACAAAAAAGAAAAACAAACGGAATCAAATCTTCTTATAAAACAGATATTTATTATATAATTATATTGTTTTGCTTGTCTTTATTTTTGCCTGTATTATTTCTAAGCTAGTCTTAACGAAGCTTGTTTTAATTCCAGGAAGACCAATACCGCCGTCACTACTGATATTCCAATTAATAAATACTTTGTATAATGCAGTAAAAAAAATATATATATTTTATATATATATATATATATATAATAATCCTAGGGGAGTAATAAGTGGTGGAGTGTATTATGTTATAATTTAAATACAATACAATACAGAAATCACATTTCTGCTTGCATTATACATTTTTATATGTACCAAAAACATTTGTTTAATATTTCCTCCACCACTGCTGATGATATTCAATTCATACTTAAAGATTTACATTTACTTTGTACTAAAAGGTACAAAGCTAAAAACATCTTACCTAAAATAAAATTAACCATTTAATGCTACAAAACTCATGTAACAATGAATAAATATTTATGAAACAAAATAAGGAAGGTTCTTAAGATGTCATGGTTTAATTGCATAACATGATTATATAATTATAATATAATAATCATAGATTTACACGATTCTAGCCACTAAACCCGTTTTGTTATGCTTTAAGTCTGCAATTAAAGTTTAAATAAGACATTTCTCCAACATTTTAATGCTGAGGAGTTAAAAATAGACCACAAAAACAAACACATCGGATTCTGAAAATATTTTATTGTCAAAATAATTACTGATATTTACACAGGTGTGTGTGTGTGTTAATGATGATAACGGAGCACAAACTAAACCAGAACTCCATAATTGAGAAACAGAACTGTGAACAGAACTCTCCGCTCTCCTGAAAACGTCCGAGCAGAAACAGTATCAGAACAGTTATTTTGAGCACGTCCTCAGTCCCCAAAAAAACACATCCCGAACATTTTAACTGTCAACCAGGGATCCTTGATTAAAAGCGTTGAAGGAATAAAGCTCTAAATGGACAATATGCCACTTTAGCTCCGCCCTCATGCTACTGAAAAGCACTTTACAGTACAGAATCTGTACTAAATTATATATTACTATATAAACAACCTCATTTGTGCGCACTGAATCAAATCTAAGGTCAGTTCTGACATACGACAAACACCATCGCCCTCCTACGGCTTAACCTGCTGGAGAAACAGAACACCGTCCGGCGCTTAATGGACGTCGCGTCGAGGGAAAAGACAACGCACTCCTCGAACACGCAGTTCATTTTTAAAGCTATAATCAGGATTAGGCTGCCGCTTTTGGCAATTTGAGATTAGATTTTTTTTTTTGCCATGCTGGATGTAGCGAGATTAACTGCACACGTTTCACAGCCTCGGATCATCCCGTTCCTTCATAACCGCATAATTACTCTTTTATTATGGACATTAAAACAGTTCTTCTGAGCACAAGCTCAGACCTCACCATAAAATTTCTGAATACAGCTTCATCACTTTTCATTCCATAAACTTCTCTGGAGTCACTCAAACCGCATCCTGCTCGAGGTTATCATTAAGGTTATTATTAAGGTGTTCAGACAAGTGGACGTGGTTTAGGGCGCAGTATGACTTACTGTGAGCTGTAAAAATGAACTGAACTCCTTCGTTAAGGTGATCAGACTAGTGGACGTGGTGTAGGACACAGTATGGCTGCAGTGTCTTAACACAGCATCGTCTGTTTTCACAAACCTCGTCAGAAGCAGAAGCTGATCTACAGTCAGATTATGTGACGTCATAAATAAGGAGGGATTTAATTAATTTAATTTATTAACCCTTACAGTCACATGTGAACACCCCACAGAACAATGTGAACAATGTGAAGCAGTGGGCTACCACCAGCGAGGGGCGCCGTCGGGGCAGTGCTTGGGGACGGTACCTTGCTCAAGCGAACCTCAGCTGGTGACACTAGCAGTTGGGATTCAAACCCACCTTCTGATTCCTCATTAAATCAGTCAGAGGCTCAGTGCTGTCCTGGTGTCGCCTGAAACAGTCGTCTGTAGTGCTGAAGTTCATTTTTACAGCTCACAGTAAGTCCTAAACCACGCCCACTAGTCTGATAACCTTAATCAAGAGTTCTGGGAAAATTATTTGGGTGACTACTGACTTCTACTCTTAACACCGTGGCACTTGTAGCTCCAGTTCTGAACTAAAGAAGCTGAATGTGGACTCCAAACACGTCTCGACTGATCGACCGCATGTCGGTGTATGATTTTTAGCAAGTGCTCATGTAAAAGAGAAGTATTACGCAGGCCTGCCTTTTACCCATCTCACGCAAGAAAAACGATCCTGATTATACCTTTAAAGATTAAAGTCCAGCACAATTACGGCCGTGTCTCCAGGCACATCTCATGGTGGTCCCCCATGGCTGAGGCTCTGGAAGCTTCAGGTGAAGAGAACTTTCTCACCCAGACTCTCCTCTACAGGCTCACACACACACAGATACAATGCCTAGAAGCCGCCCGTACACAGACAGTCCCCTCAAAACTTTCACAAATCAATCTTCTCCAGGACTGTCTCTGTGTCCGCAGCGTTAGACGTGGTTGCTAAGTGTGTGTGTGACGCTGGGGTTTCGCTGTACACACTCTCCAGCAGCTCCTCTGGGTTCTGAAGGCCCCCTGACGCCGTGGCCAGGCCTTCTCCAGGCACCTGGACCTCTGGACCCTGCTGGGCCTGGGCCAGCCGCTCCAGTTCTGCCTGCCTCCTGCCCCGCCGCTTGCCCAGGACTTTCACGTAGTTGGCGGGGACGAGTCCCATGGTCTGGCCGTCCACGCTGGCCAGCAGCCAACCTCGAACCCTGGGCTGTTGCTCTGGGGGGACGAGGAACATCAGAATCAGAAAACTTCACAAGAATTTCACAGGAAATGTCTTACGCTACGACACACAAATGAGAAATTTGAAGAACGTAGGTTAGAGCGGCAAAAACAATAAAGACTCAAATAAAGTAAACCACACAGTATAAAAGTACACTATACAAATAATCTAAAAATATAAATATGGACCTGTGTGTACAGAAAAAAATATATGTATATGTAAACCTAGACAAGTATATGTATGTAGAGAGTGGATATATAAATATTCGGGACGCACCAAATATTCGGCCACCGGAATTTTTGGCCGAAATGTTTTTTTAACCGAAACAGTGATGACGCAATCAACAACCACAACCTGCAGCTCCAGACTGGATTACAGTCAGCATGTCTGCCGTGTGGCGCATTTCCATATCTCTAAAGACACGCGGAAAGCCGTTTATAAAGCGAACAATGCTGAAATGTCTAGAGGGGCCGCATCCACAAAGACTTTCTCAACGTCGGCATTCATTTATCATATAAAATCAAAACATCCCGATGGAGCCCAGAAGAGGCGAGACCCTTCGAGACCCCCCCACTCCGTCTGTGTTTCTGAAAAGGCAAGAAAGTTTTCCAGTGATTCCAGTTAATATATGGGCTGCCAGTCTCTGTTTAATACACTATTTTGTTAAAGGCCTACAGAGAATGTTGTTTATCTTTCAGCAGTTCTAAAGCTCTTGTTCTGAACGCACTGTGTTCAGGCACTTCGCTCAGAATATTAAAATGCACTTGAATTCACTGGTTTTATGAGAGAAGATATTTAACTGTATAATATTTCAGCTATCTTGCTTTTAGGCTACTCATGAGTGGGGCCAAGTAAAATATTTTATTCAAAATTGTATTTTATAAACGTGCATTGTTTGAATGCTAAATAAATATTTGCATAGCTTTGTAAAATATGTATTCTTTTAATAATAATAATAATTTATTTCGGTGTTTCGGTTTTCGGGCACAAAAAAAAAAATCATCTTGGTGCATCCCTAATAAATATATGTAAGAACACACACACACAAAAAAATATCGGACAGCGGCTGGAAGGAAAGACCTTCAGAATCTCTCCTTCCCACATTGTAGACACAGCTGAGTGCTGCGTGCTGCAGTACAGTTTAGAACCCGATACAGGTTCAGTATCAGCACAGTACGGTTTAGAATGGTTCTGTAGCGCTGTGGAAAATGGCCTATAGTGACCCTTAAAGGAGGTGGAGCTCAAAAAGTGACCAGTGAATGGAACTACAAGGCAGGGTCTTCTGAAATCAGCAGTGATAAACTGTGTTTACCCTTGGGAGCCAGATTGAGCATATCTCCAGCCTGGAGTGAGATCTCCTCCTCAGAGGCAGCGGTGAAATCGAACTCAGCCCGGGCCACCACATGGTCGTCCTCTCCGCTCGCCCAGTTAGTGCCTGACACAGAAACACCCCGTCAGGCAAATGTGAGATATAAAAATCAAACAAGAGACCAATAAAACAGACAAGAACTTCTTTATAGCAGCCCAATCACCACCTTCAGGGTCAGAATAAAAAAAACTTGACTGATCTTGGAGGAAATTGCTGATGCAATGACTACGCAGACACACAGCAATATAAAATATCATATATATATTCCCAAGACCGCTAGGCACTGCTGAGGTACCCTGAGCAAGGCACCGTCCCCACGCACTACTCCCCGGGCGCTGTGTTCGTAGCTGCCCCTGCTTCACTTGGTGAATGGATTAAATGCAGAGGTTGAATTTCGTGCTGTTCACACTGTGTGCAGTGGTGTGTTCACGTATGACAAATGGTCACTTTCACGGTCACTTTCACTTTCATAAAGTCAAAATAAAACACTGAAAAGGGGACATATTATGCAAACCTCACTTTATCACAAAATCACTTTCTCATAAAGAGATGCACCAGCTTTATTCTTCACAGTTTCAGGCCGTTTCAAAACAAGCCATTTCAGGGCTCTGTCACTTTTATGCAAATAAGCTGTTGCTGGCCACACCCCAGCCATCCCATGCTTAAGCGGTGCGTTTAAATGATGGATTTCACACATTAGAATCCTCAACACCAGTGAAAGTGTTTCTTTCTTTTTTTCCTTCCATCCCTTCAATCTGTGGCAGTGGTTCTAGCCTGTATGGTGACCAGGCTGAAGAAAGGAAGGGAGGGAGAAAGAAAGAGTGAGCGATACACTAGAAGGACAAAAGTATTGGGACACACGTGAAAATGGCAGAACATTTCCTTAGTGTGAGGTCATAATGAGAGAGCAATCCAAAAGGCTCGTTGTGAAAGGGCCTGAAACTGTGAAGAATAAAGCTGGTCAGTCTCTTCATGTGAGATTGATTTTGTGCAAAGAACTTCATGAACCTGTTTAGTAGCCCATAGACCTTTTATAACTGAGTCTTCCCCTTTAAATTTACTTTAACATATACTCAGAATGCTGAGGTCAGGAAGAGAGGCGGATATTAACACTACAGATAAATAAACTTGATGCCTTTCTGCAAGAAAATGCAAAGTGTGATTGCATGGTTGCAAGGTCAAAATGTGGTTAGTTTTTTTTTTTTTGTCAAAATATACAACAGTGCCACTGTCTCTTATCAGGACATTTATGGTTAAGGACGTCTGAAAATGGGTGGAGACGGGCATGTCGCCTCGTTCAACTAAAAAAACTGCACAGGAGATAAGAGATTATCACCACATCCTCCCGCTCCCACTCACCGCTCTCCTCCGAGCCCTCCTCAGATCTCAGCAGCTTCCAGATCAAGTACGGCCCCCCGAACACCACGGCGAGGAAGAGGAAAATTGGCCAGGACTTGACTGAGCTGGACTGGGATTCGTCCGGTGCAGGTCCCCGGGCCCCGGCGGCCGGCACCAGGCTGTCCGTCCACAGGTCCTCGGCCTCTAGGTCCGTCCGCAGCCCCAGCGCCCTCTGCAGGCGGCGGTAGAGGTAGCGCAGTGTGCGCACCAGTGCGAAGGCTGACAGCACTTTGGTGAAGTGGACGCGCAGGCGGGAGAAGTGGTTGGCCACGTCCAGCACAGCGCGGAAACTGTTGTAGACGGCGGAGAAGGTGGCGTCCAGCATCATGCTGACTGACGAGAAGGCATGCACGATGCTCTCGATGGACTGGAACGCGCCCCGGCTGCTCTCCTCCGCCTGCTGGACGAAGCGGCTGGGCGGGACGTCCTCCGCATGGAAGCGGCTGTAGCCCAAGCCGCCCCCCAGGCCGTACCCGCCATAGCCATAGGGGCTGTAGCCCCCCCCGTAGCTGTATGGACTGTAGGAGGAGGGGAAGGAGTTGTAGGCTGGACGGTAGCTCTGCTGAACAGGCCGTGGGGGGACTGGAGGCGCCATGCGCGTCAAGACTGGCGGACCTGGCGCCGGTGGTCTGCTCACTGACGCAGTGGCAAAATCTGTAGACCTGACACACAAGAATCATATATTTTATACACTAGACACTAGTTAAAATCAGAAAACTCAATATTACGACTGAACAGACACAGAGAGAGAGACAAGAACCATTTAAAAAAGTCTAAATAAATCCATTATAACTAAAGATAAATAACATACAGTTCAGTGAATTAGTAGCAACACTATCAGTGATTAGGAGATCAGTGGTATATCAGTAATATTTCTCTCAATAAGACTATTGTGCATAATGTTATATTTATTTATTCAATGCCTCTGATGAGCAAGCCAAGAGTGCAGCCTTATTAGCTCTGCAGTCTTATTAGCTGTACCTTACATTAGCATTCATTCTGTGCTTTCAGTACATTAAAGGGCCTATTCCATCACTTTTCCATCATTTAAAAGGCTTTTCTGTCTGTAAATGCTGGTGAAGTTTCAAACCCCCACACAGTCCATGCTGCAAAAACAGCCACATAATTTCTGTGATGTTGCAAAAACAAATCTACATAAACTAGCCTGTCCCCGCCCATTCATGCTGAAGTTTGACCGCAAAACCAGCCAATCAGAGAAGAGATCATATAAATATAATCACTCTTTTAGGCACAGTACACAGAAACGGTTTAAATACATAGAGTTTGGAAAATGGTTCAGTAATAATGATCATTTTTATATTTTTGGTTCACAGACCCACACAAACGCAAATGAGGCGGAAAATGTACATATTAAATACCATCACTTTAAAAAGTAATTAAAAAGGCCCAAAGTCTGTAAACATTGTTTCAAATTGTGCATTCACTCTCTCCATCCACTTCTGGAAACAGCCTGTTTTCAAGTCGTAGGTTTTGTGACGTCACAAAACCAACACATTTAAACATGTGTAATTATTCTGCCCTCAGCAGTTTAGCTCCGCCCATTCCTGCACCGATTCTCCGACACCTGTAATGGTTTAATTGGTTACCAATCATGCACTGTAACACCGTGTAAAGGAAACTTGTTTTATTGTGACATATTTTCATGTATAGCTGTTCACACAACAACTTTACAGTATGGTTCACAAACCTAAAAACGCCAATGACAATGAAACAACTAAAATGTAGTAATCTGGACCTTTAAAAACACACTGGCCAATCAGTGCCTTTAATGGTTAAAGATTAAAATAACGAAGACCTTAATTTATCAGAGCACCCAGTAAATCACCTGGAGCTGTGCTTGGTAACCCTGGCCGAAACACTGATTGGTCAAAGGCTTGTTTGCATGTTGCAGCCTGTTGTTATATCAGTATCGGAGAGAGTGATATCGCGATATTAGTGCAGAGGTTCTGCATCGTGCAGCTCTACAGTGAGGCCAGGACAGGATGACCTGAGGAGGAACTTTAATACTCTAAAGTAATGATCAAAGTTGGGACGCTAACTTTAGCCTTTTAGCTATTTTGAGCCAATAAATGACCCCTTTAGTTTCATTATTTAACAGTGGTGAGTTCTGACATATTGACCCGTGATGAAGGAAAAACGGAGGTTAAGTAAATCTTTATTTCAGTAAAATCTGACAAAATTGCGTAAGAGTGTAGTTAGCTTGGCAGGCTAGCTCTCCCCAGCACGGCCTGTCCCGGAGCTGCTCCGCCACACGGCCAGCCTTCTTCTCACCTTCTAAACAGAAATAAAGCGCTATACTGACCGGTAGCTCAGGGGAGCTGTTAAAGTACCCGGGACACGTCTCTCCCATGGCTTCGGAGGCGGCTGAGACATTATTTTGGAGCTAAAAAGCTACCGACACCCGTAGCTCCTGCCTTAAACTGCTGCTGGCGTGTTTTTACCGTAACTACTGGTTTATACGCGCCACTCAAACACTTAAACCGTAATTACCCGAGACGCGCTCTCTTTCACTTAGGGACAAAACTTACTTTAAACATGTATTTTGTTTTTCTTATGTTACATATTACCAGAGATGTTCACAAGTCATTTTTACCAAGTCCAAATAAAGTCTCAAGTCTTTGTGCTCGAGTCCAAGTCAAGTCTCGAGTTTCTGAGTGGTAATGTTTCCAAACGGCGACCCTAAATGTGGGATTTTTGAGCCGTAAATGTTTAGAAGATATTGTGGCGAGCAGGCGGGCAGGACTGGCTCTGTTGAGCCTGTTGGGGGTGTTTTGGGGTTCAGTCAGGGGACATTGTCAGTTGGCGCCCAAAAACTGTGAGGGGGGGGGGTTAATTGGGTAATGACATGTACCTGTGGTTCTGGCGGGAAAAGGGGTGTCAGAGGGAGGTGCTTAAGGGTGGTTAGATCAGTGTTGCCAACTTAGCGACTTTGTCGCTATATTTAGCGACTTTTCAGATCCCTCTAGCGACATTTTTTTTAAAAAGCGACTAGCGACAAATCTGGCGACTTTTTCTTGTGTTACTGGAGACTTTTGGAGACTTTGATGTGTCTGTACTGCACAGATCTTACTCTTCTCAACTTGCCACAGCAGCTGCAGCCGCCGGCCCCTCCCCCGCCCCAAAGCACTCACAGACAGGCCCGTCCTCTCGCAGGAGTCCCCCCCAGCTGCAGTTACAGGAGGAGATGCTCACTCCTACGAGTCTCGACT
>JBBPDC010005892.1:0-13823 GCA_037974485.1 Hemigrammopetersius urotaenia | reverse complement strand
GATTTTTACATGCATAGAAGAATTAAATTTCAAAATGTTACACAAATGTTTTGGATACACATTTTATCTTTATTTCATTTATGACCTGTCATTTCTTTGGAATAAAATTTACATACATTTTATAAAAGCCACTTGCAGACATAGGAGATATATTATGATAGACATTAGGTTGAAAATGTATCATAATTCTCATACCTCATTATAGACTTGAAGCAATACCTTTAAATTACAGCTAATAAATGAAATCTATCAACTAATGACAAAAGAAATGTATTGTAGTAATGGCAGGTGATAGATTCATCAAAGCACATAGAAATGCCTCATGTCCATATGAAAGTCCATATGAAAAAATCAGTCCATGTGAAAAATAAACTATAGATAGCTCTGTAGTTAAACTGCTACTTTAAGTCTTCTCTCACAATCTTGTGAGATGAAAACACTGACTGATTTCAATTTTAGATAAATAAAAAACACATGCACCTATTTTTGACTGATCATGACCTGAAAGAACTAAGTAACAGAGATTTGTACATGAGATGCCTGACTGCGGGAGAACGTCATATTATGTAGTGTTTCTGAACAGATTAACCATTTTTTTTCAATACTATGTGTCCAGTCCAAAAACTGCTACTGAACCTTTACTGTTAAGAGTGTATCCTGAAATCAAATGTCCAGATTAAGTTTCACTACAGCTCTCTTGGGCAGTTTCTTGGCAGGGATGACTGGTGAAGGCTTTTACAGACATCACATGTGGTCATCAAAGGGTTCTTAGCAAGGAGCAGGAGGAACATGTGCCCCTCTAGAGCAGCCAGCTGTGGGTATGTAGCAAGGCGAGTTTCTAAACAAGAATATGTGATTCTAAGATTAAAATATGGCTCACTCCAGTATTGCTAGTTGTTCAACTTCCTCTTAGCTCTCCTGGGTCAAAATAACATCCCGTGGAAGAGACGAGTCTAAACAAAGCATTTTTGGGTTCTTTTGAGAAAGCGGATTCCTCTGGAAGCTTGATGGACACATTTCTCTGGTGGCTTTATAACTGAACTCTCAGTGTTTGAGGCTCTGAGGAACCGGCTGTTGTTTTGTTGTAGGATAGAACGTTTCAAAATCATCAAACACTCATGTCATAAGGTGTAGATGCGCATCACATAATCTCAGACATACCAGTCTTTTTGGTTTCTGCACCTTATAACACATTTACATTTACATTTACATTTACGGCATTTATCAGACGCTTTTATCCAAAGCGACTTCCATTCACGCTGGGTTATGCACCTGTGT
Source organism: Hemigrammopetersius urotaenia (assembly GCA_037974485.1). Classification (NCBI taxonomy): domain Eukaryota; kingdom Metazoa; phylum Chordata; class Actinopteri; order Characiformes; family Alestidae; genus Hemigrammopetersius; species Hemigrammopetersius urotaenia. Next base: position 12,545 of record JBBPDC010005892.1, on the reverse strand, counting down.
TCACTTTCATCCATCATTAAGGTGGCAAAGACTAGTTGTTGTGGTTTAGGACAAAGTATGACTTACTGTGAGCTATAAAAATGACCATGAACAAGAAAATACACAGCACACACTCTGGTATTCACAAAGCACTCATGAGTAGGACTGCTTTTTCAAATTCCTCCATATTTCTGATGGTCCTTGTCACAAACAGGGACAAGGCTTAGCAGCAATCAGCTTCAAAATGAAGTTTTCTATACCTCACTTAGATACTTAGTCTCCTAAACCACAACCAAAAGTGGGATCAGCTTTAATCAAGTGCTGGATGAGGTTAAAGTTTGACCTTGGCTGGTCAGGTTCGTCTGTGGTAAATGATAAAACTGGAGATTACATTTTTTACAGTGTGAAGCCTAGATGCCTCTCACGATTTCTCACAATTGATCCTCTGCGATGTATTACTGGACACTGACATAGTGAAATTAAGCTTTCAGGTTCAGAGTATCATGCAGACTATCCGTAAGAACAAGTGCTGTGTGGACCATATACATGTTTGAGAAATGTTGCACACATACATACAGTCAGCCTGTGATTGTTATCAATGATGTCACTTCCTTCCCCAAGAATATGTTTTGCTCTTGTATGGTTTCAACAAGTCAGGCATGACGTAGCAACTAAACAGCACATGTTCCATACACAGCACCGTGTCCACCTCCAGTGTCCACCTCCAGTGTCCACCTCCAGTGTCCACCTCCAGTGTCCACCTCCGTCCAGTCTCCAGTCTCCAGTGTATATAGTATATACTAAAGGCAACTATGAAAATGAGCTTTTTGGAGTTGAACCTAAAATATAACATTAAAGTTTGAGAGTTTACTGTAAAAATACTGTCTGAAAAATTATGTGAAAGTATATTTTGTTGCCAAGCAATTTCATATTCACTAATCTTCTTAATGCGTTAGTTTTTCCCACCCGTATTCAGACAACAACCCGCCCTCCCGTGATTGGCTAATAGTCTGGTACTGATTGGCAGCGCTATGAGTTAAATATCTTGGCTGGTCTACTACATTTGATGTGAAAAAAAATGTGGATAATATATTTTTTCACCAAACTAGCCTTTAAATTTATGAAATTTAATAAATGTACTTTATTTTCCCACAGAGCAGATGCTGCTCTATTCAGTACAATGCTTTACAATTCATTACTGTTTACTGTGTTTTAATTATCTTAATACTTTATTTTAAATATTGACTCGCAGCGATTGGTACCTACTTTCTTAGTTCTATTTTCTATTTATTTTCATACAATAAGGATGTTCTATCCTATCCTATTTGAGTGTTAAAAAAGTGTAAAAGCCAAATTATCTCACACTATCCTCCCATTAAAGAGTGTTTCCTCGGTAATGTATCATTGATAAACTGACATGAGTCAAATTAAGTATTCAAGTTCACAATAATCATCTTTTATTCGTCTAAGTTAAAACACGTCGTTGTTCTCAATGCGTTCGCTTTTCCCACCCGTGTTCAGAGAAAACCTCGCCTTTCTTTGCTGTGATTGGGTGGGAGTATCGCACCTCCCGTGCTGTCATTGGCTAATAATTGGGTAAACCGTGTGAGTGCTCCGATAGGCGGAGTAATTGTGGGTATGGTGAACTACTAACCAATCCGTGCGGGGGGCGGGCATGACGGAATACGGGTGAGAAAAACAAACCCCGCGTCTCTCCAGTAATGAAAGGCGCCCGGTCAGTTCGGGTCCTTTTGCAATCCCAGTTGCTCCGCGTCACTCACCCGCACCGCTAAACTCCTGATTCTCTCGGAAAAAGCAGTGTTTCCCGGATGTATCCGTCCTCAAACAGCCTGAAAATGAGTCACCCTCAGCTCTGGGACTGGACCGAACATGACTAGGCAGAGAAAGCATGCGCTCCTGAGTTGGTCTGGGTTTTGTTGAGTGAGATCCCGTCTGTTTGTTCCTCCCCCCTCGCTATGCAGGACCACGTCCACCCCTCTGTGGCAGGACCTCACCAGAAACGCTGAAGGACGACTTGGTGTTTCTGGAGTGAAGAGAGAAAGTGAAGGAAGTTTTGTAGATCGTCCATCACTGCCTGACCTTTCTCGCCAGGATGTCCGATGGCCCACCTGCTCTCTACTATGTCATGGAAGTGGCCATCGCCATCTCCTCCGTCATTGGCAACGTGATGGTGGTCTGGGCGGTGAGGCTGAACCGCTCGCTGAGGGACACGACCTTCTACTTCATCGTCAGTCTGGCCCTGGCTGACATCGCCGTGGGCGCGCTGGTCATCCCCCTGGCCATCACCATCAGCATCGAGATCAACACGCGCTTCTACAGCTGCCTGCTGGGCGCCTGCACGGTGCTCGTCCTGACGCAGAGCTCCATCCTGGCTCTCCTCGCCATCGCCATTGACCGCTACCTGAGGGTCAAGATACCCATGAGGTAATGTGGAGCTCGTCAGCACCTTCACCCATGTGCAGCAGACCTGCTTAATGTCTTGTAGGCGCCTGCTTTCCAAATGTTTCATACTGCAGTGTCCTTTAGCTCTCCAGCGGAGGTGGTAACATGGCATGTCCAGAAAGGGTTAGACCAGACAGCTTTGTGACTCTCGCAAGTTGTCCCACTGATCACGCTGGAGTTGTTTAAATCTTAAAGGAGGTTTCAATGGAGAATTCCCATTGGCAGGAGAATTAATCCCAGGGCAGGGCTAGAGGGACACACGGTCAGATTCATGTTGGCTTGGAAATCCGCAATGGCAGATCTTTCTGTGTTTGTGGAGAAAGTTAGAGATGACTCTGAAATGCTGAAAGATCCGTGTGCTGAACCCATCATCCAAGGTCATGAGGACACTGAGCTTTATCTGTTTCGTGATACTTTATGAAGGTTGTCTTGCACATGTCTCAATACAGGAGTGTCTGCACGATATGTCCTCTGATTATGAGCCGTAGGGCAGTCAGGGGGGCTGCTTTATTTTACTGTAGTCTGTGAATGGTCTTATAAAGCCTGGGATTTTAAGCTCCCCTCCCTCCCTCTCTTGCATCCCAACAGAGTGTGACACAGCACCTCAACGATCACACACTATCCCAAACAGGCTGCTGAGTCGGAGTTGACTGTAGAGCTGTAAAACAGATATCTAGCCTCTAATCTCTGTCCATCTGAATATACTGAGGAGCTGATCTTTCCATCTGTGATGCTTAAGACCCACACGAGAGCTGCAGAACGCAGTAATGATGAGGTTCACTGTAGCGGTGGGCGATACGGCACAAATATAATATCATGACTGTTCACAACATAGATCTGAGACTGGCACACATCTAAATAACCACATACTGCTCTGTTGATTTAAACCCAGTAAATGTATCATCCAGGACCTGACTGCAAAGATGCGATTGGTCGAAGCGTAATTATCTGTATTTGTATCCACTACATTTACACAACTAACTCATTTGACACAATGATATGTCAAACAAGATTAAACATTATTTATAGATCTAAATTATTTTGTGAGGTTTTGAGGGCTATATTACACATGTACAGAACTTTACAAAAGTCTTATACACCTGAAAATGATCAGTTAAAGCTGCTTTGCTGTAAGAAAGAACATTTTTTAGACACAATTTTAGATGAACATATAAGAATTCAGCTAAACCGTTTCCAAAGGTCGTCTTGAAAAAGCCCAGAACTGCTCGTAATTCCAATCAAATGCCTGGTTTGGCTAAATCTAAGCTTCATTAGATCAGGTGAGCTGCTGATCATGTAGGCTGGAGGCATCAAGGAAACTTCAGGAACTGAACATGTGTTCTTTTAATCAGCTCATAACACATCAAACGCAAACAAACTCTTTTCACAGCTTTCTTATTTGTTTACATTTCATCTAATTCGACTTCTCGCTGATGTGGAAATGGCTTTAAAACATTTACAGAGGTGTCTAAGACTGTGTATGTAATAAGAGAGTCCTGAAAATAAACTGCTATGTTTCTATAAATGTAGGCCTGAGACCGCAGTTCATCTATCAAATCAATAATAGCCATACAATTTAAAAGTATTCTTTAAAATTCTTTTTCTTTTGTATGAACAAACATTTGATAGATCCACTTTTTTAAAACAAAACGGGATGCCCACGTACACTTCATTGTATGACACTGATTAAAAACTCCTGACCTTTAAGCTGATTCTAGAGGTTACGTAATCGTGTCCATCACACATATGTAATATTGGATCATTTTCTTCAACACATGGCCTAGTATTTGTGTTTTATTTTTATCCTATATGAAAATCTGGTGATGTTTAGCTCATAGTAATACAGAACACTCTCCTTAGGCAAAAACATGAGTATCGTGAAAATGATATTTTTGCCCTGACGCACCTTAAACTAAAGTTTTGTGAGCTCGTTTTCTTACCCCTGGATTTAGGAAAGAAAGTGTTTTCCCAGAAGGTGTTCTTACTATCGACTCTGTGTGAATTCCTGTAAATCAGATGAACCGGTGCATTGTCATACAAAGGGTAGTACGGTTCCGTGGAAATTTGCTGTGCTAAGCAGAAGCCACTTTTTTCTCAGTTGTTGCCTGTTTGTATCACAGGCCTAAATTAACAACCATATTAGCCTGCAGGACCGAATTTTATTATTAATATTTTAAAGGGACATATGCAAAACTCACTTTTAAAGGTCTATGGGCTATACGCCGCACTGTATATGTTCACGGGAACAAAACGCATTTCACGCCATGATCTGTGTTTCTTTGCCTTAACTAACAGCGGAGGTTGTTTTATTGTGTTTTGAGCGAGTATTGTCCAGCTGGGCGGGGCCAGTTTTTGCCACTGCAGTGGTTCGGCGTCTAAATTCAGCTTCATAAACACAAGCAGAGACACAATCCAGAATTTCATCCTGTGCTGCTGTTTGAACAGAGGTTTATAGATTATTTTTCCTCTGGTATATGAAACTCCAGAGTCTTACCTTTGAAACGAGTCCAACCGCAAACAAAAACATTTTTTTGTGCTTTTAAATAGTGATGCACCGAAATTATTTTTTTTAGGACCGAAACCGAAAATGAGGAAATACTTGGCTGAAAACCGGAACTGAAACACCGAAAGAAATTATTATTAAAAATTATTAAAAGAATCTGTTACAAAACTATGAACATACTTATTTAGCATTCAAACAATGAAACAAAATATTTTACTGGGCCCCACTCATGAAAAGTAAGATATATTATACAATTAAACATCTTCTCTCATAAAACAAGTATTAATGTGCATTTTAATATTCTGAACGAAGTGCCTGAACAGAGCAATTGCTTTAAAAACTGGTCTTCTGTGCTTCATACTCTGTCCCTTTGTATATCCTCTCTAGAAATGTCGGCATTCCACGCTTTACAAAGGGCTTTCAGTGTCTTTCTTATGGGGGTTTCCACTCCAGCTCGGTTCGGTTCGGTTCAGCCCTACTCACTTTTTTGCTTGTCTGTACTTAAAATCTGAACGTTAGCATTAGCGCTAGTGTTAGCATTAGCGCTAATTAACGCTAATGTTGCTTCTTTAAGCCTTGTCTGGTGCCAGTTGGGGCAAATTGTCAAACTGTCACAAACCAAGAAATAAAACCCCTCTGATTTCATCCTCATGCTGGTGATTGTAATGATGCCGGTTGTTCACCTCAGCTTAGAGCCCCCGCTCGGGCTGCTGCTTAGAATGTTTGGTCGCTATAGCAACCAGTTGTAGTGGAAAACTGTAGGTCCGACAGAACAGAGTAGATCTGGACCGAACCGAGCTGGGACCAGTCAGTGGAGAACCCCCTTTAGATATATGGAAATGCGCCCACACAGCAGACATGTTGACTGTAATCCAGTCTGGCTCCTGCAGTCTGCAGCTGTTGATTGCGTCATCACCGTTTGGGTCGCGTAAAAAAAAACAAACTAGGCGCATCCCTACTTTTAAACTTGGGATCTGTAAAGACCCAAGATGGCCGCTGAAAGGGGTGACGAGCAACAGGCTAGTGGGTGGGGTCTCGACAGATGAGGGGTGGTTCTATGCAAATTGGCATATTCGGACGCCACACTGGGCCCTCAGTCCAAATGGGGTGTTTTGAAAGGGACCAAAACTGAGAGGATTAAAGCTGGTGATATCTTTTTATGTGAGTGATTTTGTGAAAATAACATGAACATGTTTTGCATAGCCCTGTTAATAATATGTCTGTGGATCAGGAAACTCGATAATTCATTTGTCAATTGCAAGTCCAGTTAGAGTGAAGGGTTCTGTTATTTGGTAATGCTGTGCATTGCAGGACTGAAATGTTAAACTGGAGTTTGCTTATTGCACCCATAGCTGATTTCAATGACAAACACAGTCAGGTCTTTGGCAGTACATTTACAGAACATGGCCATGGTGGAGTTAACCACACAGCACCATAAGCAAATGTCGATTGATTATCTCAGGGGCATCCGATAAAGGGCTGGTATGGCTGTAGATTTTCACTTTTACATTGGCTATCTCAGGGGCATCTGTTTTCAGCTGGTATTTGATAATGGTCATCAATCTACACTCACTACTGAAAACTCCACAACTGCCTGGCTCCAGTTAAAATCCTACCAATCTTTGTATCAATGTGTCCAACATTTCTGAGTAGGAAAATGTAGTTGCTTCAGTAGTTTCCAGTTGTTTAGATATAAATGTGAAGCATGGGCGGAACCATTATAGCACTTTTCAAAATGATGATGTTAAACACCAAAGTGTCTTAATTATTGTTGTTTTCTTCCGTACTCTGTTCTGCAGCTATAAGCGAGTGGTGACACCGAAGCGAGCCGGAGTGGCGGTGGTTGTGTGCTGGACAGTGGCTATGATTGTGGGCCTGACTCCCATGTTGGGCTGGAACAACTGGGAGAAGCTTAAGAAGAAAGAAAACTATACAGAAGCCAACCCTCATATCAACTGTCAATTTGAAGCTGTCATCAGCATGGAGTACATGGTCTACTTCAACTTCTTTGGCTGGGTGCTGCCTCCGCTTGTCCTCATGCTCCTCATATACGTGGAGATCTTCTACATGATCCACAAACAGCTCAACAAGAAAGTGTCGGCCTGCCAGACGGACCCTAGCCGTTATTACGGCAAAGAGCTGAAACTGGCCAAATCTCTGGCTCTAGTGCTGTTCTTGTTTGCTGTAAGCTGGCTGCCCTTGCACATCGTGAACTGCATCACTCTTTACAGCAATTTTGAAAACATTGAAAAAAAGACCATCATCCACATAGCCATTTTGCTAAGTCATGGCAACTCAGCCGTCAACCCTGTTGTGTATGCCTTTCGTATTAAGAAGTTTCGCAGTGCTTTCCTCAAGATCTGGAAACAGTACATCTGCTGCAGGGAAGTGTCCCATCAGGCCGGTCGAGCCAGCCAACGAAGGGAAAGCCAGGAGAGGAGACTGAGACGCAACATTGACATTTGAGCCCACACTGGAGCCTTGAGGTACTCCCCTGTCTGGGAGATCTGCTGTGGTGAATGTTTTTGGAAGTATCCATGTGAAATATGTATAGGTGAGCAGCATCTAGGCTGGTTGATGTTTTGATCCCACACTACAAAATCATATTCCATATTCAGGCAAACATCAACAGAAGCATTGACATTCACTGTAGTCAGTTCACTACAGGCAGTGGTGCAAAGAATGTAACCCCATCTGTGATGGCCCATTAAATCTATGGGAACTGCCTGTTTGAGTGGAATTGCCAGACTGCCGTAATGACACTCATTTGATGTGATCTGCCAGCCCTACTAATACTACTGTGAAGTGCTTCAAGCCACAACAGGCTTAGCCTGGACAAAGTGTGTGATTTGGCTTGTCCGTCAGCAAGCCACTCATTTTATTGTGTATATTTTTGCGTTTTATTGTATATACTTTTTTGGAATAGTGGCAGTGTAGTATTGAGAGTCAGGGGAGCCCCATAGCTTTTGTGAACATGAATTAGAGCTTCTTGAGGAAGAAAACAAGAGGCAAATTGAGGAAGTGACATTTTGTATCGACGAATCCATCTCCTTGAAAGATGAATTGTTTTACCAGAGTGACCATTCGCAATTTCCCTCAAGTGTACATTAGCTTAAAACTGCAATCGGAACAATTGCTACAGCCTTAAAACAACTGATCTTTGCTGCTTGACAAAAGATTTCAGTCGTGTTTTACAAGCTTTGATTTTCTGTAATGTTTGTGATCATTTGAAAAGGTTTACTCATCTCATTCGTATCGCACCTGTAACCACTGGATCTTCTCGTCTGCTACCTTGGCATGATACAGTGTCACACTCAGTGGAGTGTTTGATATCTACAATGCTTTGCACAGAAGAACCAAGAAACATTCCAGCCGGATTAGACGAGACAGAACCATGAATAAACTCGTTTGAAAGGATACTAACCAGGACCTCATTTTCTTTTAATGCTTAACAAAGAATGGCCATGCAGACCTACTACATTACCTAGCTTGTGATGAGCAACACTTTATACTGTATTTCTGAACAGTGATGTCGTTTCCCTCAAAGAATATTAAACTATTATTAAACGATAAACAATATTATATTATTATTATGAAATAACAGTGAAAGTGTCTGAGCCATTCAAAAGTTGTGGAATTGCCGAGCAGTAAAGCTGATCAGTGTATAGTCCAGTACCTTCTTAAAATATGCTTGGTCTAGAAAAAAATGAAAACCACTGCCAGCATGTGTGAAGTGGTGGGATTTATTAGGCAGCAAGGTAAAAGTCAGTTCTTGGAGATGATGTGCAGACAAACGTATGGATCTTAGCAAATGGGCCACATTGTGATGGCTTTTGTTTTTATGTTCGTAGGAAATGGTTTGAGAAACAGCAACAACTTAAAGGTGAGCAGACCAGTCCAGTCCTCCTGTATATGTATGTATTCACTTTTAAGTCTGCCTGAGGGCTTCACTGCGCTATTAATAAAGGTAATTGGCCTCTTGTAGTCCTGTGTGAACAATGTGATTTTTTCTCTGCATCCTCTCCAGCAGTTTTACAGAAATAACTCGTGTCCAAACCCTCCCAGCACCTTTCAAGCATAGAAAAAGCTCGGTCTCATTTACTGGACGCTCATTTTAAACTGGTCAGTCCAGCTCCGCGAGAGAAAGATCTGGAGACCGGGGAGCCCAGACCTCATTCTGGCTACATTTTTAGCACAATTTAGAGAAATGCTTGGGACCCCAACCCTGTTGAGGAAGGAAATGTTGTCCAGTGAAACATAAACCAGAAGGAATTGTGTGATGTTGAAGAATTGAGCCATTCTTAAGTTCATGCACTAAAGACAGATGTCTCTCCAAAACCAAGAGTTTGAACCTTTGTTAAACGTTTATGGTTAGTCGATATGGTGCTGCCCCCTTCTGGTAGCATGACGTAAAAGCCAGCAGATGTAAAAATCCACAAGACATTCAGTTTGTCCTGGGAACAAAGTACCTCGCACCACTTTCCTTTAGTCTAGGTCCTTCATAGGCAGGTGTTGCAGACACAGATTCCAAACTCAATTCATTTGGAATGTTCTTATCTCCTGAAAAAAATATCATGGCATCACTTATGTCTTTGTTTAATGAACATTATAACCCCAGTGACGTGAGAAAAACCCTCCTGTTGGATCACAGAGCAGTGAAGCATTCCCTAGACTGTATCAGAACCAAGACCTGTACAAAAGGTAAAGACACCCATTACAGCGGGACAGTAATCCCCCGGTTTTACACGGAAATCTGCACATATTCCCCGCATTTTGTTTATGCTTTTTTCATGGCAATATGGTTTTTTTTTTACTCATTTTAGTTCTAAATGATTACAATTTTACTACAAACAAATAGTAATCCAAATATAAATTTCCAGTTATTGGCTGATGTCATTTCATTCTGCTAAACACCCCGCCGCCCAAACGCCCTGCACCTTCTGGCAATGCAGCTCAGCGCCTCGGGCCAGAACTACAGGCCGACGGCCGGGGTTCGGTGCGGGCGGAGCGGCAAGTTTAATACATTACTCTTAACGAAAATACCCTATCCCTACAGTACAGTTTACACTGAACTCCTGCAGTGCTAGAATGTAAATATCGATATTCCCGCTGTACAGACTGCACTGTACTTCATACACAGGCCTTTTCTTTGGTATAAGTAGGTAAATACAATAATAATTTAGAGTATTTTTTATTAATAAAACAGTCAAATGTAGGAGTTATCACCATCATTTGTACAGTTCAATAACTTACTGTTCATCCGCTGGCGAGTTGTATTGTACACCCCTCACATTTTTGCAAATGTTTTATTATATCTTTTCAAGGGACAGCACTAAAGATATAAAACTCAGATAGAATGTAAAGTAATCAGCGTACTGCTTGTATAATGGTGCACGGGGGAAGGAGCCGCCCCCTATGTTAAAATAAGCCCCAAATTAAAAAAAAATATTTTACATTTATTTTCATTTTAAAGGCTAATACAGAAGTTACACCATTATAGTTAGCTAAAAAAATAAAGTCTACATTTTACATGTCGGTACATTCTGGACTAGATTTTCAAATCCAGGCACTTGATTGGTCACATGGGTGAGCAGGAACAAACTAACATAGAAAATGGACCAAACGGATATCAGAGAATGGTTGGGGAGAAATGAACTCTGGTACAGATTTGATCTAATTACACCAGCGTTTTTGATCAAGCTGGCCTTTGAGAGTGACCTGTGCAGAAAGTTGAAAGGCGAATGGAATCTTCTGAGGAGATTTAACTCATCCACAAATCGAAGACTTCACTGCATTGAGGTATTGTTCACCTGTATCTTCCTTCAGTATCTGGAGACCCCCATCAAGCCCTATAGTGTTCTGTAGAGGAGACCCTGGGCTCCAGTGATGCTCCTGCGAGGGTTTGCATGCTGGAACAAGGACTGCAATGGCAAGACATACATGAGGAGCAGCAAACGCAGGACGTTCCTCTGCAGAACCGAAAAGAAAACCAGGACCATCACAGCTAAACTCTCCAGAGGAGCTACTAGGACTTATAATTCACTGCTGAACTAAAATACATGATTTGTTGTCCTTGCAAGCAACAAGCAACAAGCGAGCGACAGAATTTTATTGTTTTGATCAAACTGAATGTGTTTTTGGGTTAATATCACATTTTTTAGGTCTATTTTCACACGGACATCATCCGGTTGTGCTCTGCAGTGGACATGCTGGAAAATTAAAAGAAATATATTCAAAGAAATTTAAATTGTGAGGTGTTTTTTAGACCCAAATAGAGGAAATCACACACGAAATAAATTGTAAGAAACCCTGCTTTTATATGAAGATATGGCGGGTAAATCTGCATCCATAATGCTGGTATTTTTAAGTTCTGAAAATAAAATAATGTGTATAATGGACACAATCATAATGCACTGGTTATGGAAAAATCAGTAGTTGTTCATAATTCAGATGACATAAATGCTGGGTGTGATAAATGGAGGTGAAAAGGTCCGAAGGGTATTGATTCCAAGGACTGTTCCGCTGTTCACAGGCTCACTTAGCTCCCTGTCCGAATGGCAGTCTTGAATAGAACAGCGTTTTGGAGATCATATGGAACGCACTGATCGTCTTGCATTCCATAACTGAAACTCCTGAGACGGGAGTGGCTCTTCCAGTTCAGCAGGTCAGGTAATGCCAGTCAATCATTCACAGGAAAGAAGAGGCCTGTTCCTGAAAGAGGAAAATTGTATTATTAATAGCTGACTTTCTGTATATGTACTGAAGACAAACAAGGCCAAAACATTTTCCAGAAATAGAACATGTCGTATTCACAGAGGCATAACCAGTTCTCAGCATCTCAGCAATATAAAGTATTCTCAGTATTATAGTATTAAGACGAGGCTTTTAATTTGCTATATAGAAAACACTGCATCACACCTAGGTCAGCTAGCCCATTAAATCTATAAAAATTAGAGGTGGGCATAGATTAATTTTTTTTAACGACGTTAATCTCATTGGAATCTTGGCGTTAGCGGCGATAAATCCCCCCCCACCCCCCCACAGAGAGACAGAGACAAGTTTAAAACGTGCCCAAACCGGACAAGTCACTGAAATATCAAGGTGAAATTCATCATAGCTGGCGTAGTATAGACCCAGCTGCCTCTGTCCGGGAGGGGGGTAATTTACCGGCGCGTTAACGGCCCAGCACTAATAAAAATAAAATTTTAGACATCATTCCATTCATTTGGCAAACACTTGGAAAATCCAGAAATTCATCTGTATTTCCAATACTTTAGGGATTTCTCATTCTTAAAAACACCCTTAAAAATAATGTTTATTTTATATTTTGTACTTATAAGCATCCATAATTAAGCATTTTTGATATGTGCAATAGAGGGGACTAACAGTCAGCTGAGGCCAAGCAGTGTGTGAGCAATATGTGGCTCATAATCAGGGGTTGACATTTTTTTTGCTGTAGTACTCTAGTATAGGGATTAATCGAAAAGTAATCGAAATCGACATTCAGAACCTATAATCGATCGAATTTTTCCAGCTCGATTATTTTGATTACTTTCCCTTTAAAAACACTACCGCGTGTGGAGTCACGTGACCCCGCTCC
>JBBPDC010005882.1:0-13823 GCA_037974485.1 Hemigrammopetersius urotaenia | reverse complement strand
CCACACTCTGTACAGTGATAGGGCTTTTCTCCCGTGTGAATGCGCTGGTGTCTTTGGAAACTACCATGGCGACTAAAATTCTTTCCACACTCTGTACAGTAATATGGCTTTTCTCCTGTGTGAATGCGCTGGTGTGTTTGGAGATTAATCTGTTGACTAAAACTCTTTCCACACTCTGTACAGTGATACGGTTTTTCTCCTGTGTGAATGCGCTGGTGTTTTTGGAGACTAATCTGCTGACTAAAACTCTTTCCACACTCTGTACAGTAATAAGGCTTCACTCCTGTGTGAATGCGCTGGTGTGTATGGAGATTAATCTGGTGTCTAAAAGTCTTCCCACACTCTGTACACTGATACGGCTTCTCTCCTGTGTGAATGCGCTGGTGTGTTTGGAGATTAATCTGGTGTCTAAAAGTCTTCCCACACTCTGTACACTGATACGGCTTCTCTCCTGTGTGGATACGCTGGTGTGTTTGGAGATGAAGCTGGCGACTAAAAGTCTTTCCACACTCTGTACAGTGATATGGTTTCTCTCCAGTGTGAATGCGTTGGTGTTCTTTCAAATGGCATGCTTCCTCAAAGTCCATTCCACACACTGAACACTGATATGGCTTTTCTCCTGTGTGGATGCACTGGTGGGACTGGAGATCACTCTGCCCACAAAAATTCTCCCCACATTCAGAACAGATGTAAATTCCAGTTGTCTGACTTATTCTCTCTGGAGAGTTACTTCTGGATGCCATGTCCTCATATGTCCTGTCCTGATGTCAGCAACGTGGTGTATTCTTCTCACCAGCACCTACTGATGTGTTTGTGAAGGTAAATGTAAGCTCTACAGGAGGGCAGACAGAGCAGAAGACCTGCACCAGGATGTGATTTATTTCTGGAGGACTAAAAGAAACAATATTTAAAACACATCATACAATACAACAAAGTTATCAAGTTCAATTTGTCTCTGGTGAATTAAGAAAAATCATGATTTCAGGTAGAGAGGAAAACACAAGTTTAATCTAATTTGACATTTAATAATTCCTGTTGTATAGTAGTGCTTGGAGGTTTGTGAGCCCTCAATTTTTTGTGCAAAAATTACACAAAACTGTGGAATTTCCCTAAACTTGATAAGACACTGCCAGTGTGGAGAGGTCTGCAAGATATTCTAAAATCCTGTTAATACAAGATTCCAAAATAGAATCATTTTGTAAATGAGACGTGCTTGAGAAGACTCTTTAAGTTTAAGAATATAAAGGTTTAAGGAGATCTGTTTAAGAATCCAAACCTTCATTTTCCTATAGAAATCACAACAAAAAATATCTAATAGCGTGTTTTTATCTCCATTGCTAACTGGAATTACTGGAAAGAAATGGGGAAAAAATGGAAAAGAATTTTCTGGATTTACGGACGGGCCTTGCATTGCTTTGGTGGGGGGTGCACACATTTTATAGGCTACTGTAGATACAGTATAGCAAGCTAGGAGTCGTTCACATAAACACACGTGATGCAGTAAGATATGCAGTAAGAGCTGATTTTAGTTATTTTTATTTAACAGAATTCAGCGTCTCTAGCCAGTCTCTGTCTGCACACCAGTCACGGCTGAACGATCTATTTTTGCCCGAGAAACGTCTGGGAACGTTTTTCAGGGCTATTTGTTTCAGCTAGTCAGCGCCCAGATCTTCCGTGCCTTCAGCCGCCAGTGACACAACAGCGCGTTATTTTTTTTACCTCTACAAAGAGCATTTTCTCACAAGTGTAATGTAACCACAATGAACGTGTATTTTAACGTTTTCCTTAAGGTACCTACACGTGAAAAGAGCCGCGTCTCCGTTTTTCGCCATTTTTCGAATATGACGCCGCCTCTCCCGCTGCCTTATGGGATAGTGCAGTGTCCATCGAATGCCTACTACAGAATTCGACCGGAAGCAGTAGGTCATCCGGGTATTCGGACATACTACTCGCCTCGCATATTGTTTTTTCGCATACTATACAGTAGGGAAGTATGCGATTTCGGACGCAGCGCTGGTTTGCCTCGTTCAGTCCTTCATTAAATTGAACCAGGAGCTGCTGATGGAGTTTCACAAATCCAAACACAAGATGAGGCTTTATTTGCATGGACTTTAGAGCAGTAATGTACATAGACACACGTGTAAATATACATAAACTAGTTACGTGGCCTCTCTCATCCGTTATGACAAATAAACTCTTTTAGAATTTTTACTTATTTTTAGAGCCTAAGAGTATTTTGGTCTTGTTACATCACGTGATATCGGGCAGCACCACACAAGAGCTCAGGCGCTTCCTAGTTGAATGAAACACTGCTTCTGTGTTCCCTCACACGAAATGCCGCAGCACGTATCTAATGAAAACAAGATGTGAATACAATGGACCCGAGCAGATCATCTTACCTCCAGCACCGCGGCTCCGGCTCCTCTACCGCCAAATACACTGTGGGAGCGGAGACCTGGATGTGTGCTTCTTCGCTGTGTGCTTGGAGAACTACTAGTGTGGAATTACTGCCATCTGCTGGACTTCCAGCCTTCTCTCTCCAGAACCACGCGATAAACCACTGGTTCTAACCAGGGCTGGACTGGGAACTTACAGAATCCTATATTATTATTATTGTTATTATTATTGTTATTATTATTGTTATTGTTATTGTTATTGTTATTATTATTATTATTATTATTATTATTATTATTATTATTATTATTATTATTATTATTCTTTCTTGAATTTTATTGGCGGTTGACAAACAAAATGGTGTATTACCGCCACCACCTGGTATGGAGTGTGGATCAAGACCCCTAAATTTTCATATTCTCTGCCACATGTTAGTTTCTTAGAACTGAACCAGAACCTTTGTACAGATGATTTGTAAAATACCCTGTATTATAAATTTTATAATTTCTCCAAATTATGTCTCCTCTCAGTCTCATACTTCTGACAATATATTAAAATGCTCTACTGTTTCCTCCTGCCCACAGAAATCACACCTTCCCGTGTCATGTTTACCCATTTTATAAAGTGTACTTTTTAATCCAGTGTGTCCAAACCTCATCCTTGATATTACTATTTAATCTCTCCTGTTTTTCCCTGCACTTCTCATCTCTCCCACCTTCCTTTGAATTCTATAGAACCACCAACCATTTTTCTCCTCATTCCACTGTTTTTGCCACCTTTCCTTCAACCTCTTCTTGATAATACTCTTAATTTCATTCTTACTCAAATTAACAATTAAATTAATGTCTTTGTTTTTAACTGCTGCTTTTGCTTCTTTATCCGCAATTTCATTTCCTTGGACACCTGCAGGCACCCATAAAATACCACTGTAATCCTCATCATTTAAATTCTTTATAGTGTTTGCAGTATTTCCATTAAAATATCTGGTTGACTCTCCGAATGACTGTATCTTAAACTGGCCAATGAAGAACATGAATCTGAACAAATAACTGATTTCACTTATTTCTTCTATCCACTGTATTGCTAATAATAATGCAACCAGTTCCCCTGAATAAACAGATAGCTCATTACTGATCCTTTTCTCCGTATTGATATATGAAACTTTGAGACAGTAAACGCTACTCCTATCTTGTTGTCTAAACTCTTTGATGCATCTGTGTAGATCTGAACGTAACTATAGTACTCATTAATATATAACTGCACATTATATAAATTACAGTCCTTACCCTTGTTTCTCTGTTCTAATAATGTAAAATCCCCTTTAACCTCTGGAAGTAACCAAGGTTTTATTACTGGTAACGGAACAGTTGGACTAACAGTTATTTGATCAATCTTAAGTTCTGTCGCTTTCTGTATCACAGCCCATCCAAAACTTTGTTTTCTTCCTCTCCTTTTCCCAACATGGCTTTAACGTGTCTAGTGTTGGATGCTCTTGACTATGGCCTTGTAAATTAACCCAGTAATGCAAGGACAACTGTGTCCTTCTCACTGTCAAAGACATTTCCCCCATTTCAATCTGTAATGCTGTAATTGGAGTAGTTTTAATGGCTCCTGTACATTGTCTCAATACCTGATGCTGTATATTATCTTAAAAGTTATATAGTATATAACTTTTAAGAGACGTCTCTGCAGCTGATCCATATACCACACAGCCGTAATCTAACACAGATCTAATCAATCCACTATGGTCCGTAATGCCATCCTGTCTGCCCCCCACTCACTACCAACTAAACACTTCATCATATTTACTACGTGCACCGCCCATGTAACTCTTTCATCAAACCAAATCCCCAAAAACGTGAAATATTTCACTAACCCGTTCTTGGTTATACAATTTCAGATTCACCTCTCTTCCAATTTTCTTCCTTGTAAACAACATTATCTTTGTTTTATCAACTGAGGATTTAAAACTTTTATATGACCATTCTTCAACTTTCTTAATTGCCTCCTGTAACTTTTTAACAATAAAATCAATATTCCTTCCCCTTTTACGGATTGCCCCATCATCGGCGAAGAGTGAGAACCCCAGCCCATTATCCAAGTCTTCAAATACATCATTTACCATTATGGGAAACAATAAAGGACTTATTATACTTCCTTGTGGAGTACCATTTTCAAATGCAAACGTTTCTGAATAACTGTTTCCTATTCTCACTTTGTGTTCTGCCTGATAAAAAGTCTTTGATCCATCTATACATTCGACCTTTGACACTTAACTTGTACAGTTTAATTAACAACCCTTCTCTACACATCATGTCATACGCCTTCTCTATGTCAAAAAAGACAGCCATTACACTCTCTCTATTTATTTGTGCTTTCCTTATCTCATGTTCTAAACACATAGCCGGATCCATAGTATTTCTCACTCTCTTAAAACCACACTGATATATGGCTACGAATTTATTGGTTTCTAAATGATACATTAACCTTCCCATTATTTTATTAAAACCTTCCCATTATTCCCATTATTCCCATTATTTGTTACATTATTTTACCAATATTAGACATCAACGCAATAGGTCTATAATTTCCTGGATTTGTACTATCCTTCCCTGGTTTGCGTATAGGTATTATAATCGCCTCCTTCCACTTTTGTAGTAATTTTCCTTCTTCCCATGATTCATTGTACAATTTTAATAACACATCCTTAGATACTTCGCTGAGATGACTTAGCATTAAATAGCAAATCTGATCCAAGCCTGGAGCTGAATTCTTTGTTTTCCTAAGAGCTCGATCTGCCTTTGTAAAGCAATAACTGTGGATATGCTGTTGGTACAGTTTTCGGCAGCTTAACTTTCTCCCCGTCAAGTCCGTGAGAGGAGTGTCTGTTGAAATTGAAGACCAGTGGCGCGATGTGAAGAGCGCGCCAGGACAGGCGTTGGAGGTTGAAGACCAGTGACGTAATTTGAAAAGGTTGGAGGTTCGGCACAGAGTTAGGAAAGCTCAGTGTGTGGGGCTTGCTGTGCGCCTGTCGTAGTGATGGGAAATTTGGTTCAAGAGCGCCGGCTCTTGTGGCACGGCTCCCAAAGAAGCAGTTAATTATGTCAGTATTTTTCCCTGTCAGTCTTGTTAATAAAGAAGGCAGTGCTCTAGGTCTCAGTGGCCACTCTGGGTCCAACGCTTTGGTGCAAAAGTCTGTTTTGTCTAGACGCCACACCGAAAACTCGCCAAACACGTACATCCGAACAACTGGTACGCATGTTCATGACCACCAGATCTGCTGCAGATAAGAGCGCGTAGCTTGCTGCAAAGACAAGCTGCTGCTGAAATATCGGTTTGCTACGGAACAAGCTCTGTCGCCTGATGCCGATGGCCGGGGGAAGAGACACAATAAGCGTTGCGCAATGCTAGGCGAAGAAGATAAAGCTAGCCGTCAGTCCCATCCATCTTCCTCGCTAAAGTTCTCTCCCTGCACAATAAACTGTACTAAATTTGACTCCAGCAACCCACTCAGTGAGTTCAGAGACTGTTGTTCTATGATGACAGCGCTCCCGAGTAGCAAGTGCGAATTACCGAAGTGACTGGGATTCACAATCATATTTATTGCTGTATTTGCACATTTAACTTTAATTCTGCAATTTAAGCAATTTCTTTCGTGATAATTAAAGTTTTCAGATTCTGATAATCTGTGCATTTACTGCAGGAGGGTGATGTGAAATCACGTATTTGACATTCATATTCATTCTCCAGCATTTTTTCTTCTTTCAGGTAACATACGGGAAAATAATATTTTTAAAAGGAAGTGGGAAAAAAAAAAACACACAACCCCCCCCCCCCCCTCCAAACTTCAAAATCCAGAATTTGAATGGCAAAGTAATGTAAAACTAATAGGATTTACCACAAAATTACAAAGAAAAATGCTACATTTTTAATATGGTCTTAAATATTTATATTATGAGATACATTTTAAATTAGTTATTTGTTGTAATTTTATGTAAAATTTTACGTAATTTGAGGAAGTGGGAAACATACAGTATAATGTAAACGGTATTTTTCCTGTTAAAAACATGTAATTTTCATTTTTGGAGTTGTGTAAAATAACAGTGGGGTCATTAAGAGGTCATATCTGTAATCTTACAGAGTTTTGCACACAGCTTTTTAAAAAAGAGAAACTATTGTAAAAAATGTGTAAAATTTACCAACTTTTTGGTAAAATTATGACCTTTTACAGTGTTGTTGCTCTTGTGTTTTTCCTAAACTTTATCCATTTCAATACTGCAAACTGATTCTGACTCGGTAAGTTTATCTAGAAATGAGTATTTGACATCCGGTCCTGTCGGAGGTGAGTAAGAGATGTAAGCACCAGTGCAGACTTCCATACATTAACCGAGGATAGTTTTATTTACACCAGGGAACAGGACAAAACAGAGAGAGGGCACTATAACGACGACTAGTCAGACAACAGGACAGGGTAACTAAGAAGGGTAATGTGAGGGTATGCAGACGTGAGGAACACTAGGAGAATGCAACTATATATACAGAGGGAACAGAACAAGAACCAATGGAGACACAGAGTGAGATGAAGGATAGGTTACAGGTGAGAGGAGAGATTAACAATGACTATATACAGCTGGGCAGAGATAATAGGAAGTCCATGGGCAGGTGCACCCCCCAGGTGGCCGCAGGAAGGAACTGTCCCAGTTCATGAGCTCACAGGTATGACAGTGACACAAACACTCTGAATTACTTTGTTAATCTCTATTATCTCTTTCTCAAACTATGGAATTCTGTAGGAAAATAAGTTAGCAGTTGCACTTAAATTCAGTGTGTTTGGAGAGATTAGTCAGTTTCCTTACCTGATAAAACTTCAGTCTGACAGTAAAGTGTAAAGGTGGATTCTTCACTTTCACCCTCAGAGATGATGAGAAGATATGAGATCAGACTTCTGCAGTTCTTTAAAAATGATAAGTCCATTTTACTGAGAGATTAAATATTACTTTATTATGTTTTGGGACATAAATCAGGAAAATGACTGAACACAAGAACTCTAAACACTGATATATTTCATTTTAATGTGTATGTATGAGTGTGTGATTTATTGGCTCAACTAAGATTCCGAGAACTCATCGATCTGCATTTTTGTTTTCCTTTATACTGAAATTTAGATAAACTAAATTGTTCAGTTTTTAAAGTAATAAAACACTATTAACGCATTCTTTTCCAGTTTATACACTAAACTCAGCAGATTCTCCTCCAGAACTTCCTGAAAATACTGTTGAATCTGTTCAGTGTTTGATTGGTGAGATGATCAGAGGAGCTGAGTTTTTACCTCCATCATTATTACAGGGACTGAAGTATGGATAGAGTTTCTCAGTGAAAGACTGACCAGTGAAAGAGTAGATATGAGACCTGGCCTCCACATCATAAAAGGAGACCAGACCCTCCTCATAATCCACAAACACCCCCACCTTCTGGGGCTTCTCTGTCAGGGAGAGGGGGACTGGGGGGTCAGCAGAAGCACTATACTGATTCTCATTCCTCAGAGCAACAGTCCAGAATCCATTCTGTGGGGTCAGTGTAATCTGCCCCTTCCTGTTAATGGACTCTCTGGCCACTCCTAAATCCCACTCAGTCTTCCCCCTGACCTGCACCTCATAGTAAAATCTCCCTGAGGAGAATCCCTCCTTTCCCAGGACAATGATATATTTATTAAATCTCTTTGGATTGTCAGGAAGATTCTGTTCTGTGTTTCCATGTGTCACTTGTTTTCCATCATCAGACAGGATGAGATAGTTATGAGCTGTTTCAGGATCCAGAGTCACGTCCACTGAGAGAAACACACAGTGAGGAATATCAACATGCAGGTAGTAAATGATTGAATCTTCCAGTGAATCACACTAAGATACTATACACTGGGATTTTATGCTAAATATCTGATTAATGGAGATAAACAGCCATGGAAAAAATAAGAGACCATTTTCCCTGTGTGTACAATTTATGACAGTGTGTGTGTGTGTGTGTGTGTGTGTGTTTGTGTGTGTGTGTGTGTGTGTGTGTCTGTGTGTGTAAAATGCACTGGTTGCTATTCTTTTCTGAACTATTACAGTGTGTATAAAAATAAAAAATGCCTCCATATGTGCTGTGAGTGCAGTAGTGTTTGTAGAGCAGCTTTTCTATGTTGTCCCAGAATTAGGAGAGCAGCCGATTCTCCCGTGTCGCGTGGAGGATTAACCCAATCGTGGAGTCACACGAGAGAGTAGGAAGTCCGTGAACTGATCTGAGAACGCTCTCTAATAGAGGAAAGATTCCCACCGGAGTCCGTGTTCTCATTTTAATTTTGGATCCAGTGTTGGTCAATAGGGTACTATTATAAATAATAAATCACAAAAACATCACATTCACATTCATTCATTCATGGCATTTTGCAAACTGTACCTGCAAACTGCTGAATCCTCTTCAGTTCTGTTGAGAGTAAAATAAATAATATTTAACACTTTTTAAAAAGTACTCAAAACTACAGAAATAACAGAAAAATATTTCTTGATGAGTAACTTTTCATTTAAACTCTGACAAACAATTAATTCTAATAAAGAGATCACAGTACACTTTTAGTCAAGGCCGCCAAAACCAAGACACTACTAAGACCAGAGGGTATCGAGACCAAGACAAGACCAAGACAAACTCCAAATCAAGTCCGGAAAAAAGACAGTTAACTTTTGTGTGCAGCTAAGGACTGACATGACGGTTCACATGAATCAAAAACAAACTACAAATACATACCAATACAAACTGCACATCAAATTGTGCATTAATAAGAATAATGACATGTGTTTAAAGGATTCTGACATCTTGAAGTCTGCAGTGGCATGTGATTACAACACACTGCCAATGATATCATGCCTGTTATTCATTAGGGCAAGAACAATAGAACAGAGACATTATGGACAAACAGATTGATAACCTAATACAGTCAGATGAATATTTAAAAATAGAGAGAGAAAGAGATAGAGATAGAGAGAGAGAGAGAGAGAGAGAGAGAGAGAGAGAGAGAGAGAACAAGAGCACTGCTGTTAAACCTGCTAGTCCTCACCCCCTTCAGCAGCCATCTTGTATTTTTGCAGCTCCCAATTATAAAAGCTTATAAGTTTATTCTTTTTGTTTGCAGTTGGACTAATTTCAAAGCTAAGACTTAGAAGTTTCCAGTGAAAGAAAATCTATAAAATGTTCACACAGCAATACCAGATTTTATATACGCTTGTGTTTTATGTATGCTGAATTCACAGTGTAAAACGGAGTAAAAGGAATGTAGTTTTCAACTAATATTCAAAGTTTGAGCTCAAACCTAAAAGTGTTTGTGAGGGCAGTATCATTCTGAAAGACCATTTTGTTTGGAGAAATCCTCATCTTTACCACAAAATTATAAATCAATAAACGCTTAAATTCTTTCCCATTCATTCTGCAGAAAAGGCTTTGGCCATTTGCATCCGTCTTATACCGCTTTGCGGTTGACACCCACATATTGTTGGAAAGCTATGGTGGTTGGCTAAAAGGCTGTGCATGTAAATTAAAGCTACCTGGCCATTGGTCTGAGTTCTTGTCCGTCACAGCTGGACCAGTCAGAACTGGCCCGAGGCGGTCATTGTGTTTTTGAGCGTAGCTCCGTCTAGGAACATCCCAGAAACTTTGAAACCGTAAGACCCTCAGCTATTGGTTAGAAAAGAAATTGGCATGAAAATCCTCCTATTACGGCGAAAAACGTTTCTGGGTAGATCTTATTTTGGTTCTGTATATGGAACCAAGCCCCCTAGAGGCAGAGGAACAGTAATAGGCACATTTTCAGAGAGGAAGGAGAGAGAGAAAAGAGTTCAAATATCCCGACTACTATGTCGATCTGAGACAGGAAGACCAAGACAAGACCAAGACCAAAGACCGTGCAGACTGTGACAAGCCCAAGACCATGTAAACCAGTCCTGAGACCACTTTTAAGACTGGTCTCAAGACATCCAACTCTAATGTGGCCCTTATTGGAAAAAATTGGATACAAGGTCATGGGTTCAAATCCTAGGCCTGCCAGTGGCACCACTGAGGCACCCCTGAGCACTGCTCACTGGATGCAGAGACAGAATTTCATGTTGTTCACACTGTGCGCTGTGGTGTGTGTTCATGTGTGACTATAAGGGGCCACTTTGCTTTACTTTGTCTGTAATCATCTCAACTTACAACAACCAGCACCAATATATTCCATAATATTCCATGAACACTCTTTTGTTCAATGGATCTGTTGTGCAGTTCATTACATAGCAGCCTGAGTATCTCATGAAAAGAGAGCATTCTGCATCTCTCCATTTTGCATTCAATAATGACATTTAAAGTTTGTATTACATATAAAACAACTGATTCAGTACCTTCTATGTTACAGTTTAGAGTATACTTTATCATTTAATGTAAAGCTTGACATTTTTGGAGGATAGCATGGCTGAATTGGAGCATGTCCACAGGTTACAATGTTTCTGTGAACACATTTATAATAGTGGAATTTTTCTAAAACAAAATTAAAAAGTTAGAAAATGCACATTCTTTTTTATTTTACTTTATGTTGTATGTGTCAATACCTGATAATCTGTTTGATGTTTGCTGATATAACTGTTGATAT
Source organism: Hemigrammopetersius urotaenia (assembly GCA_037974485.1). Classification (NCBI taxonomy): domain Eukaryota; kingdom Metazoa; phylum Chordata; class Actinopteri; order Characiformes; family Alestidae; genus Hemigrammopetersius; species Hemigrammopetersius urotaenia. Next base: position 2,776 of record JBBPDC010005882.1, on the reverse strand, counting down.
CTGAAGCCCTCTGTCTGTTTTCTACTTTTGTGAATTAAAATTCAGGACACAGTTTAGATTCAATTTGTATTCCATGCAACAACCTTTTGAACAAGAGAATGTAGACTGGTCTTGACTGGATCTTACATTTGCTATTTAAGCATATGGCATCAGACAATTGCTGATTGACACTAACCTGTGCGCTTGTGAGCTTCTTGCAAAATTTTACCAACAACACCTGAAGGAGAGAAACAGAAGACCACAGCTTACATAATCAAGAGGAAAATTGACAGAGAGTGTTGCAAAGCAATTGCCAAATCATCAATGACAATACAGGCCTGTAAGTATCTATACTACAAATGTGAATGTATGAATGTTATACTCACCGAGCACACCAATGATGAGGGCCACAGCAAACATGAGAGCACACAGATAGATCAGCAGCGGCCTCTCTTTAGTCTGACCAGTGGCCCCAACCTTCGACTCTCGATCAGGTGAGGGGTCAGCAGGGTCATCTGGCCTTGGCAGGTTAGAGTGGCTTGGGGCAGCTGCCAGGACATAAACAGTTTATGTGAAACTCTTGAGCCATAAATTAGACTAATATTAAATACTTTATTTTAAAGATGTTAAAGTTTTATAAAAAACATTTTAAAAGGAAACGGTCACTGTGGCATTAGTATTAGCAGGTGCTATGCCAGAGTCATGAACAAACACAGTTTTAACTGTCAAAATAATTTCTGAGAACAAATCTAGTGAAAAAAAAAAATGTACCAGTCATGTTTTTGGACCCTTTTCAAAAAGGGACAGGACCCCCAAAGATTCACTGCATATCTACAGACTCAGAGTAAATGTGTATACAGTAAACCCTCGTTATTCGCGGGGGTTACGTTACAAGAGCACCCGCGATAATGAAAAAGCCTAAAATGCCTATTTTAATAGTGTAAACCTTAAATATGCACCCAAATATGCTATATTTCATTTTATACACAGTAAATATATTACGCTTAACAAAAATGTACAGAAAAGGAGAGAGAGAGAGAGACGGCGCGCAGCAGAGGGGCGTGTGTGTGTGTGTGTGTGTGTGTGTGTGTGTGTGTGTGTGTGCGTGTGTGTGTGTGCGTGCACGCGTGTGTGTGCGTGTGGTTGGGGGAGAGAGAGGAGGGAGGCTTATTGCAGCGTTGAATTATGGTTAAATGTGTTTAATTATGGTCAGTGTTAATTATCAACATTGAAACTGAATTGATTTTTGATCAGCTTTTCAATATTGAAATGTCAATATTGTCAAAAGCCTTGATTCAATGTTGATATAAAGTGGCTTTTTCAACACTGAAAATAATATGCTGATTATTATTATTGTTACTGAAAATATTCAACATTGAATCAATTTATGCTCATGGATGATAAATCAACATTGATTTATGGTGGGTTCTTCAACATTACATCAATTTATGCTCAGCTGTGAAATCAATACTGATAAACTCATAATGTATTACAGTTTTTCTTGGACGCTTAACAACATTGACCATGCTATTAGTCCAAGTTGTCAATAAATATAAGCAAATCAGCAAACTTTCTCCAGCAACAAAAAACATCTCATCGTTGCTTGCACATAACTTTTCGTTGCCAAAGGATATGTTCAAAACACTAGTCAAACATGATCATTTGGTAACACCAAAATCACATGGAATGTCTGATCAAGCAATTTACTTTAAAATTGAGGCAGCTGCTAAATCCCAAAACACTACTGAAATTGGAACAAACTTGCAACTGGTTTACAACTACTAACACAGTATAAAAGTAGTAATAATGTGGCTTAATTTTTAACACACAATGAAACAAGACTGGAGAGGACATGGACATAGATGTTGTTGTGAATTTGTTTCTTAGAGACCAGGAGATGTCTTTGGATATCTTGAAGCATAAGTTTCTCTTTATTCAAATACCTGCTGCTTGGAGGTAGCTCAGTGGTAGCTCAGTGGGTAGGATACTTGCCTCCAGACCAAGAGGTCGTGGGTTCGAATCCTACCTTCAGCACCACCACTGGGTCCCTCCAGACCAAGAGGTCGTGGGTTCGAATCCTACCTTCAGCACCACCGGGTCCCTGAGCAAGACCCTTAACCCCAAGTTGCTCCAGGGAGACTGTCCCCTGTAGGTAGGGAATGTAAGGCGCTTTGGATAAAAGCGTCTAATAAATGCCATAAATGTAAATGCTTGGCAGCTGCGGTCTTCAAAAAGTCGTCTGACTAGGACAGTGATACATTGTAGCTTATATACATTTAGGGGGCAGTGCTTGGATCTAGAGACAAAAGCACCTGAGTGACAACCCCAAACAAAGCATGCAAATGAAGTATTCAGGTACAGCAGCCTGCACAGTTTACACCAGTCCTAATCCAATCTTCACACCTACCCACAGACTGGGCAGAAGTACCAAGAGCCATTGCAAACAAAAGCAGTAATCTGGCTCTTTTGACTTACAATAAGAGGACAGGAACTGGCAGGAAACTCTTGCTTGAGAGAATCATTTGTCTGTTCACTGCTGACCAAGACGCAGCGATTGTTCAGATGATTCTGAGAAACAATCCGTTTACAGGGAAAACAGACTGCTATAATTGCAGACCACACAATACTATGGAGCTGGGGTCCAGTGCTGAACCTCCACCATTCCTGTAAGTGGATGAAGCCTTGCAGTGTGCTCAGGTATAACAGAGACTGTTATGTGTGTTGAAGTTGAAGTTGAAGTTGAAGTTTATTGTCATATGTACAGAGTACAGTGTACAGAGCACAATGAAATTCTTAC
>JBBPDC010005874.1:0-13823 GCA_037974485.1 Hemigrammopetersius urotaenia | reverse complement strand
ACATAAACACACAAACACACACACACACACACACACACACACACACACACACACACACACACACACACACACACACAGAAACATGCATCCACAAAACCTAAAGCATAACATAAATATTTAACAAATTTCTTCTACTAGCATTTTATATGTTAATGTACATGCACGTATAAAATACACACATGAACAGATAAAATGTTAAACACACTATTTTATTTGATGAGGTTAAGCGTGTGTTTCTCTTGCCACAAAAATGAACCTGGTTTCCATTTAGTTCAGGTTAAATTAGTGTGTAAAGGCTTGATGAGCTGTGGGTCTTTCAGGTCCTCTGAATGAGGTTTGTCTTTCTCTGGTTTCAGCAAAAAGAAAATAATAATAAGAGGGAGCAGAGAAAGTAGTGTTTATTGCATTTATTACACAAAAACATTCTTGGCACAATCTTTTGCTTCATTCTGATTTATTTATTTCATTTTTTTACAAAACAAACAATGCGACATGGGGAAAAAGTGCTTTACAGGCTAATATCTTTTTCAATAAATACAAGAACGTAGAGGCCTCAGTACCCACCCAAACTCACCCACAGCAGACCCACAACTCCTCTCTCTCTCTCTATGTGGGGCTGAGGCACTGACTACAAGACACACAGAAATCAGCAAAAAACAGAAAACAGAGAAACCCACACATACACACACACACACACACAGTAACACAAACACACACACACAAACATTCTTATCCCACATAACTCCAGGACACCGCTTAAATAAAAAATACATGTACATTTCTTCTGTTTTACATGTAGTCGTCTGTGTTTTCTTGTGTATGCTCTCTTTTTCACCTCTGTGATGCTCCCTCTCTCTCTCTCTCTTTCTTTCTCCTTCTTATTCACCTAATTTCTCACCTTTTTTTTTTAGATACAAACGTATAAAATCACAGTTTGATAATAAAAAAAAAATTAACCATCCAACATTTTGTAGCATTTTGGGGGAAAACAGTGCTTTTCTGTTTTGTTGATTGTATATTTTGGCACAACTAACATTTGTATTTGTATAGTAGTATCATTATTTGTATAGTAGTAGTAGCAGAGATAAATTAAGTTGGGAGTCAGAACTCAAAATACAGCACCATTTTATTATAAACCTGATAAACCATTTCCTTTTTTTGACCATAGCATTTGAAATCATCCTCTAGACATAGCAGACCCGTTTCCTAAATATGTCAGAATCAATCAATGAACACTGCCATTCACAGTAATAGTATGTTTCTCACTATTACGATAATCCCTTAGCCTGCAGGCTTAATGTTCGGTTATTATTATTACGCCTTATTCAGTAACTTTGGTGAAACAGTTGTGTTACATATGAATGACAAATGCATGAATGATGTTCTGTAGTTTTGAGAAAGAGCAATTCAAATGCAGCTCCACATCCAGCCTCTTTAGAGTTTAAGGGGTAGAAAATGGGAAATGTGTATTTTATCAGGCTGTTCAGCTTCCATCTCTGGGCAGGACAGTGAGAGTGGTCAGGTTTTTTTAATGCCTAAGAGAGTGCAGATGCTCGCAGGCAATGAAACAGGGCCTTTACTGATAAATCCTACAGCTGGACTGCACGCTTTACCACAGACAGATGGACAGATGGAGAGAGAGCTAGGGGGACAGACTGTGTTGTAGATCCCTGTAAGCACTCTCGCCAATTTCAGAGCAAGGGAGACGCACTAAAAATCGAGTGCATTAAATTAGCTCGATAAAAATCTTTAGATCATTTCTATGTGAGATAAATATACTGAATCAGCACACGACTGTCAAAATTTAATTGCCAAAATGTTTTTTTAAAAAAAAAAATGGTTCTTTAAAGAAATGTGAAGAACTGTTTTGTACTTTCACATACTGTAGGTTTGAAAACAGATTTTTTTTCTTCTTAAAACCATAGATTCAGGTCAAGAACCACAGAGGAACCTTTAATTTTGAGAGTGTAATTTGCGTACTTTTGACAATAAACTCGGCACAAAGGACCAGAGAAAAACCACTCACATGACTGTGAGATCTGTGAATCTGGAGAACCTTCACACAATAAAACAAATGAAAGATTCTTCTTAGAACCCTTATATTCTACCTCACATTCACATTTACAAAAACGATTGAACCATCTATTCAAATGTTTTTTTAGGGAATCAAAGGTATCCTTCTGTGACTTTGTCACCTTCGTTTGTGAAGCTTTAACTGTGTTGATTCATTTTAATCATGTGGAAATGATGCACATTTGAATCAAGTAATTCCAATGCATCGCCAAATTACAGTGCAGCAATAGATAAAACACTTCTTACCATTTGATCCTTGGCCTCATTTTCCATCGTTCAGTATTATACCTCAGCCTAGCCGCAGACATTACTGCGGTGAGAAACGTCCTCCAAACGTTTCGAGAGAGAGAGAGAGAGTATTTCATAACAAGAGCAGTTGAGCTGAGCCGTGTCTCGTCATGTCTTTCAGTGTGCGCTTAGGGACCGGGTCAAATCCAAGGTCCAAATCCTGGTCTCCTAGTCTCGACACAATGTCCAGTCTCTTTGACAGGTGATCACTCAGGCCGCCCGTAACCGCTCGCAGGTGTGCAGCTCCTTTGCCCGCAGGTGAGGGAAATCCTGTCCCAATGAAAAAGGCCAGAGGAAGCTTTCCCTCTCCTTGGGAGGTCGGAGGTCAAGAGCACGAGGGACCATGACCCTGTCCTTCAGCTGAAGAGCTGTGTGACCCTCGGGGGGACGGCAGAGGAGGAGCGAGCTGGAAGAGTGGAGCACAAGGTCAGGGCTGAGGGCTCACGGGTCACGGCGCTGGGGGCGTTAGCGGCTGAGGGGCAGCTGGGGCAGCGACATGGCCTGATGAGGGAGACTCTGCGTGGTCAGCACTGAAAACGGGTGACCTGAGGATACAAACAAACAGAAAATGAGCAGATTAGTGCAAACTTACTGCTTGCACACATTCTATACCACCCCCAAATTTAGTCAGTCAGCCTGGAGGTTTGTAAATAAGAGCTATGAGGTTAGTGTGGTTAACAAGTAATGGAATCTTACACTGCACCAGTAGGCAAAAATTCCTATTTTAGCAGAATTTCACTATTATTTTCTAAATTTCTACATAACTGATGTGAAAAGGTAACTGTAGAAAAACTTACCGATTTCTTTACAGTGGTGGTGAAAGGAACCAGATGCTGTGATGTCTACAACACAAATATAGCCATTTATTTACTTTCCAGAACTATTTCATAGATAATAGTACAATTATTGTAAATCTAGAAGAAAGCCTTCTTTTGTCGCTACTCTATATTTATTCTTTTGCCATAGAAATTTTAGAAAATACATTTTAGGCAGGGAGGTCCTAAAGCAATCATGAAAATCAGGCATTAGGTAGTGCATTTGCAGGCAGCTTTCTGTGAGGGAGCTTTTAGAGGGATTAAAAATGACTGGTTCCCATCACTACCACTGTAAGTAACTGACTCATTTTTTTCAGAACAATCAAATCACTCTGAATTACTTCCTTTACTTCTTAACCATTTAATTACACAGACATTTTGATACAAACTGTACAAAAAAGATCTGTATAATATTTCTTAAAGGTGTAAGAGATACAAATATACCACTTTCCAAGGGGAAGTGAATAGGGTTTACCTTTCAAACTTATTTAAGGTAGGCAAATTAACCTTAATGCTGTACCTTTGACTTACATTGGGAGACTGACATTTATCTGGGGCATACCAGTTTTTCTGACACGTGCAGGTCTATGTGGGTTTACTTAGGTAAGTGTGTGATAAATTAGACATGTGGACTGGGGCATATTATCTCATTATTTGATAGTTACATTTGCCCTCAATGCAAAACACAAATGCATCTTGGTTGACCAACAGCAATTAGACCTAAAGGACATTGTGGGACACTTTAACAGCAGAGTACTGTTTTTCTAACCTTGACAGTGTCAGAAACCACATAAGCAAGTCTATTCAAGATTACTTAAATAAGTGTGATGATTTAAGCATGCAGACATCTCACATTACTTGTTAGTTAAATTAGCTTCCAATGCAAAACTCAAAAAGTAAGGTTTTGGTTAATCAAACACATGGTAAAGGAAAACTTGTTCATTGAACTATGCCTTTAATGAGAAAACACAGCACTATTGGTTCATTTGTATTGGAGAAGTACTGAGTGTATCTACTCACTGTCGATGTAGCCATGCAGGGCCACCATGCGCGCTCTCTCAGGGCTGCCGAAGGGCGAGTAATGCAGCTCGTCGGGCAGTGAGGGGGGCATGCGTGCCTGCGGGTGACCCTGAGGAGGCCCACTGTGCTGGGGGGTGTGCTTTTTGTGTCTCGCTCGGCAGTTCTGAAACCATACCTATGGATAAAGCAGCCGTCACTGATCCATCTGTGCCGACGTAATCAGCACAGGTTTGAATTTTACATTTATTACAGTACTGACAGCTCGTATCCAGATTTACACAGCTGGCGAGACCATAAACTACAAAACAAAAGTAAAAGAGGGAATAGTGCAGTGATGAACTTGAGTGGAGTGAAACATGAGTGGAAGGAGAAAGAGAGATAGAGAGATAAAGAGAGAAAGGGTAAATGTGAGAAAAGGGGGATGAGTGTAAGTGACAGAGGTAGACAGTGCTGTAGAGGGTGGGTGTGTGTGTGTGTGTGTGTGTTCACCTGTATGACTCGTCTGCTCAGTCCTGTCATATCTGCCAGCTTCTGGAGCGTCTGTGCATCAGGGTTATTGTCCTGCGCAAACTGAGCCTGCATTACCTGCACACAAAGCACAGGCCACATTTACACTGATGCCTAAAAACCTATACCTTGTCAAGTGAAATCATCTTAAATCTAGTCAGTATATCAAATACAGAAATCCCCCGCTTTTCGAGGGGGTTATGTTCCAAGAGCACCCGCATGTAGTGAAAAAACGCATTGTTGTGTTTTGGTAAAACAAAATGCCTAAAAGTGTATACCCTAATATGCCCCCGAATATGCTCCCAGAACACCTTAATGTCATTTGAAACTCAATTTAATGCATTACCCATAAAGAAAACATAAAAGTAAACCTGTATTCAAATTTAAATTCCCCGCTGCGATATGCAACTCACAAGGTTCTGGGACAAAAGTATTGGGACACCGCGGTGAACCAGAGAATAAAACCTGATCTACTCGGGCTAAAAATACAAATGAGGGCTCGTACCGAACTGTCGAGTTTGAAGTGTTTGCACCATGGAGAAATCGCACTTCGAAAAAAGTGCTTCCAGATCTCCAGAGCTACAGCCTGCCCTGAGTCCCCTTGTGTAAAAACATCCAGAAAAAATATATATTTATTGCCACAAAAAAGCAAAAAAAAGGCGGAGGATATTTGCAATTTCCACATTGTTGTGGGGATTTCCACGTAAAACTATGAGTTTGGTTCTCAAAAAAAATCGCATGACAGACTCCGCGACTCCTGATCCAGATAAAACTGGGGGATTACTGTATTTATCGAAACCTTGTTTTGATGTTGTAAGAACATTTTAGTATTATTTAACACATTTCTATACATTTTAACTTGTTTTTATCATTGTTTTTATCATTTTAACTTGTTTTTATCATTTTATCTGGAGAAAGTGTTTTATTCTATTGACAGATTATTCTTAATGTTCTTCAATAATTATTTCTTATAATAGGTACAGCACAGTTACTAGATGACTATTTATGTAGGTAAAATTACAAAAACTGTGTAGAAAGAAATAAACTCAATTCAATGCAACCTCTGTATTGAACACATTTTAAAATGACACACTTCTGAAAAGGATTAATGAAGGCTTACCATGGATTTGCTGAATTTAATAGATTTATAAAGCTAAAATAAAAGGGTGTGTTGCTTGATTAATGATATGTTTTGTTCTCAGAGCTTGTTTTATTAGGCCTTAATGGAAGTGAGGTGTAGACAGCTCCAGACTATAATACATTAGGTGGCCCTTCAGGCCTCTCAGCGGTGTTAACACTAAACAGTCATGGACTCAGTGTAATTCTCACTGTTCAAAATGAAAACAGGCCAGATATTACACTACTTAAAAAAGGAAGGTTGAGCTTAAGGTCTTCATCATCAGACTGGAATATGACTATGAATCTGTGATTAGATCTTATACAAGTATTTACAAACTAGAAATGTTCTGTGAGGAAAAGCGAGAAAGATCCTAAATCAAAAATACTGAAAGACTTGACAAGAAATATTATTGTTGACTTATGCACATGCCCCAATGTTGTGATGCATTTCAGTTCAGCAAAATAAATGTGTGTTCAAATTTGCAGACTTCAAATATTAACTAAATGTGTACTGTGACCAGGAGAGCCCAAAGGTTACATACAACTGTATATTGGCCAAATTTAAGATGCTTTCACTTGCCAAGGCTAGTCTGCTCTGATTGCTCATGGGAAAGAGCTGTCAACACAACCATATAAATGGAATTTAAAAAAATACTATTGTAATTCCAGAGTTACACTAAAAAATTACTCAAAAATTCCCTTCATGTTCCACCTCACGCCGTGTGATAACATAAGAGCAGCCTTGGGTGCGTGAGTTCTCCTAACCTGCAGTTGTTCGGCGGTGAAGGAGGTCCGAGCCCGCTTGGCCGGCTTGGGCTGACTGTCCTGTTCGGACGGCACTGCCCCTTCCAGCGTCAGACCACTGCCTGTGGGGGGAGTGGAGTAAACAAGCCTAAATTACTCCTTATAGACCATCACATGTAGAGAATAACATCACACAGAGTATTACACAGGCACACATAGTGTGGTATTAAGTAACACACAAATGGTACGTTAAGCCCAAAAAAGGCCCAATAAAGGCCCATAGGGTTTAGAAGTAACCTTTCAGACCTTTCAGATTCTTCAGAGAAACATTTTGGTCAGTCAGTGAGTGTGCAGAATCTTTTTAATGTTATTTAGCCTCCACATGATGCTAGTACCCTTAAGTAGTGAGTAGTACCCTTATGTGAAGGTTATTTCAGCTCTTAAATCCTTAAAGGTTAACAGATATCTTTTTGTAAGGTTCTTTAAAGAACTAAAAGAGGTTCTTTCATAGCATTGAACAAAGAACCGTTTTAACAAGTGTATCATATCAGTTAAAATTGGATTTATTAATATGTTATTGGCATTTTAACACATTTTATTTTAGGCTGCAAGACAACAGCAATGCAGGCTGTGTAATAGGAATAATTATTTGTATGTGTTATATATACACTGATCAGCCATAACGATAAAACCACTCATAGATGAATATAACAATATTGGTGTTGGAAGCTGGAAAATGGGCGAGGACAAGAGAGTGACCATGTAGCAATGGAAGGTAGCCCGGTCTTCTTTTACATCATGTGGACATGGTTTGTGTGCTTCTATAGCCTGGGGACAAGATGGTAGCAGGATGCTCTACAGGAAGAAAGCAAGCCAGCAGAGGGAGTGTGATGCTAAGGGCAATGTTCTGCTGGGAAATGTTGGGTACTGCGTTCATGTGGATGTTACTTTGTCACGTACAACCTTTCTAAACATTATTGCAGTCCAAGTACACCCAAGTGCTGCAGTGTTTGTTAATGGGAATGACATTTTTCAGTAGAATAATGTGCCCTGACAGAGAAGCCAGAGCTGTTTTGGTGGAACCATTAGGAAGTGGGGGATATTAGTCAGATAGTTTTAATGTGAGGGCTGATCTTTGATTTTTTTTAAAAAATATGTGATATAAATATGTGTATATTTAAACCTGCATCTTGTTAGTGTGGAGCGTGTTGTTGGTCTTGTAGCCGTGTTTATCTCTCTCTCTCTAACACACACACAATGACCACTCACCGCTCTCAGCTGCCCGTTTGAGGTTTTCAACCATAGTGTCGTAGTGGATCCTGCAGAGCACCTTCTCCTCCACCAGGCCAAACTCCTCTCCAGTGGAGAGCTGACGTTTACAGGAGAAGCAGGCAAAGCAGGCCAAGTGGTAGGCGTTTCCACGGGCTCGTCGCACCCAGTCACTGGCGTAGATCTGCCGGCCACAGCGCGCACACTTAGTACCAAACCTACTGTGAGAGAGACAAGGCCCTGCGCATCAGTACCCTAACCACGTAAATGACCTACATTCAATCTACTTTCAATATCTGGTCCTTAAAATATAAATGTTAGAGTAGAAACATGTGTTTAATGCAAATTGACTCTAGAGTTTGCAATATGACTGTGAGAGCTTGATAATGAATTAGATAATTGTACGAAATATACTCCAGTCATTTTACTCTAAATATGATCATAGAAATATTCTAGGTTTTCAGAGTGACTACAGACTGACTGCACCTTACAGTGTTCTTCATAAACACACCAAGAGCAATTTAGCAGCTGAAGCCCTTGAAGAACGTCTGCAAAATGAAAGAGTTCATAACCCGCAGCCAGTACGGCCCTCATTCTTTCTGCTTGTGTACTGGGACCTGTTTAAACAGTGTGTTTAAGAGATGGTTTTAATAAACTCCATTTATTAGCTTTGAGTGGATTTCAATTTGGTTTCATAAGTAAAAGAAGACTTGCTTTTCAGCATTGTGCCCCAGCAGGGCCAGTTCTGCGCTTGTGAATAAGTGCCGGGCGATGACAGTGGCTGTGACAGGACACCAGAGAAATGAACCAAGTGGGACTTGCAGGTTTTGTTAATGTTATTTCTGCCAGCAAACATACCAAGTCTAATCTAATGGCAGCTGGAATACATTTGATGTGCTTTTTAACACAAAACTGGTCATTTTTCCAGATCAGTCCATTGCATTTTATTCAGTGTATAAGACCTTCAGGACAATCTTATAGGGGTATAAAATTGTAAAAATTGACAAGGTCACTCAGAATGGTGTAGTGATAGGAAGCAGACACCTGGGGAATTTAGTGCTTCAAATAGTAACAAAATGTACAACCTGATGCTTGAAACATTGTTTCAAGCATAGTATTTTGGCCTAATTGTCCTACTATTTAGGATGGAGAGGTACACGCACTGTGTTGTACGGCCAAAGTCCGATTTGACTTATGTATACCATAATCAACATTACATATAAAACCTCCAAAGACTTAGGTTCACTTATTTACGTTCACTTGCAGCTTTAAATAGTAATACATTGCTATATTTCATTACTAGTCCATTCACCACCACTGTAAAGAATTAACCATTAAACCAACTAATTTAATTATGTAGAAATGTTAAAAATCAGTGGAATACCCGTTTAACGGAAGGATTTTCAAATTGCTGCTGAAAGGGAGCAATGTTCAGAAAATGATGTCCTTAGCTTTTATTGTATGATTTTACAATTTTGGATCATTTTTATTCACCTTGAAATGTTCATCCACTGTCAGCGGCAGTTTTTAAGCAGATGGCGTTTAAAGAATGTAGTTAGGAATTATGTTTTGATATGACTGAAACAAAACATTGGTTTAAGGACCATCAAAAACAGCCTTGATTAGGACGCACAGAAGCTGCAGAGATGCGGTCAGACAAGGCAGGTGTTATTTTGACAGTACTGGACTGAACTGCCCTCAAAGCATCACATGGTGACCAAGTGAGGGTTTTTAGGGTTCTGGCAGGGAGAGAGGGTCAATGCGGCTTTTGGCGCAGTGGCTGAGACTAATGCTCTGCAGATGGCCATGGGAGCCCCCCTAGCATCCCCACCACCACCACCACCACACCTCTGGCACACAGAGCGCTTGTGTAAACAAAGTGTCGCACACCACCTCCTCAGACCACAGAGAAATATGGGATATCAAACTGACTGATTTGGCTCCGGTTCCCCCCTTTCCTTTCCCCGTCCCAAGAATGATGACACTAGCCTTGCTTGCTGGATCCCAGGCAGAGAGGCCCCTGGGGAGAGCAGGGGGTGGTGGAGGGGCTTGTCCACTGAAAATGACATCATGCTAGACTAGAAGGCCTCACAGTTAACTTTGAACAATGCTGAAGTCAAATGTCTCTCAAGTGATAGATGATCCTCTTTAACCCTTTCAGGAGCACACGTGTGCTTCAGCTGTAACACAACTGATCTGTCCGTTACCCCCCCATATCACAGCACCTGTTCAGTCTAATGAGCAACTGAAGCACTCAACACTGAGTTTCCAGTTTAAAGAGCTATGCTACCTAGTGGTATACCTTAAGAAACCTTAAGAAAGCCAAGCAGGCAGGAAACAACAACAACAAAATCTCAACAGTGCTAACATTAATTACATGGCAAAAAGAAGCTACGCCCTGTGACCTTTCATGCACATGCAAATGAAACATCAATTTAGTTTTTCTGAAAAAATAAAAGGTTAACACTTCACTAAAGAGCACCATTCATATGGTCCATGCATAGTACTGAAAACACTTACGAGACGACTGGCATAATCCTAAATAAAAGCTTATGCTGACCTGCTTTTGTCCATTGTGATGTCATTTCAGCTCAGCCAATGTTAAAACCAATGTTGTTTATTGAAATACGCCTTTAGAAATGTCTAAATAGGTTTAAGTTCGTTGTCATAAAAGCCCTATGGTGTCGTGAACACTGAACCTCAGTAAAGTGTTGCCAAATATGTTATAGTACGCTGTAATTACTTATTTTGTTAAATGGAACATTTGATGGCTTGTCCAGCCTAGCCACAGTTGCTATAGTATATTGTTAGGTGGAGCATGCATAGGTTAATCGTCACTTACAGTAAACTGACTTGCACAATGTTTATTTTATTGGCAGTGCAGGTTTTGAAATGACATCTCACAATGTGCTTACAATGAATGTATGCCAAAATGCACAAAAAATGTAATCAACCAACAACAAAGCATTAGAAATCATTCCATATGCATTAGTGCTTAAAGAGCTGCTGAGGATACATTTCCGTGTTGGCTTTAGGTTATCATTATATGGTAATTTCTCAAGTCAGTTAGACATTCCTGAAGTCTGTTTATGTGTATTAAATCATTTTTCCATAAAAGTTGAACATCCCAATATTCCAGTAACTCTAGAGCCCTTATGGCACAAATAGGCCACTCATTTTGATTCATAGTCATTAATTTAAGACCCAACCAGCACTAAACAGAGAGAAGCCAAGGCCTATGCTTCCTGGCCTGATACTATATTATATAGTATTATTACTGGTGCATCTTCAAATACTGTATGTCTCCTCTAGTTTGTTTAGACATGCCAGTGTATAAACAATAACATGCAAAAAGAATTCCTGTTGGTTTTTTAGGTCTCTCCGTCTGTTGAAGTTACTTTTTTTAAGTACTTAATGCTACACAGCTCAAACAGCTCACCTCAACCACTCAGCCCCCTAAAGAGGTTTTAAAAGAGGTTTGATTTGATGAAAATCCCGCTTGCTGCATATTTGCGCAATACAACTACATAGAGTGTGCCTGAAAGTACCACGCAGGTTCACCTTTGTGTACTTTGGAGCTTTATATTCTGACAGGGTCACTCGAGACAAAGACTACAACATCTGCGCAATGATGCATTTAAAGGGATTGTTTAGAAAGAGTCATGGAACCATGCCGAAATCTCTCTACTGTATCGTTTCTACCTCTTTAAAAAGGATGTTTTTTATGCAACATGTCTGGTTGTACTTGCTGGTGTTTGTTCTGGATTTGCTGCCGTCCTACAGATCGTGACGCGCCAGGGGAAAGTCTTGAAAACCTCAGAGCATTTCCTCCAGAAGGACGGCCGCAGGATTAGTCCTGGCTGCTCTCTAATCTGGAGCAAATCTGCTCCTGTCGGGAGACTGTTTGCTCTGGGATCTCACCCACAGTGAGCTCAAAGAGCACAGAGTACCTGGGATTTGGAGCCACTTAGAATTGACTCGATGTTTTTAGAGAAGTGGGGGGGAAAACATTTGGGAACAGAACAGTATATTAAACAAAAAGTCCACATTCGACACTGACCGCATCTTAAATGTTACGAACAGTTCCTAAAAGGCTCTTTGAAACCACTTTATCCTGCGCCCGCTGGCCTCTTCCACACAGAGATAGGCATCAATGGAAAGTAGACGTAACCACACGTAAGCCCTTCCACTAAAACGCCTCTCCACATCAGATTGGACTCGAGGCCTGTTCACCTCAGCGTGCCTCTAAATTGCAGTGGAGCCTCCAGCATGTGGGCCAGAGTGAACGCTCTCTGAGTGAGCGTTTTACCTCTCTTATTTCCAAAATTATAACCTTCTGGTAAATACAGTGTAGCTTATATACAATACATATAAGCTTAAATACAATAGTAATAATAATAATAATAATAATAATAATAATAATAATAATAATTTTTATTTATATAGCGCCTTTCCAGAGCTCAAGGTCGCTTTACAGTAGGTATGGTGGAAAAAAGAAAAGATGAAATAAACAGACAAGTAACAAATATGCAGAAAGTCAAATACAGGAAGAATGACAAAAAAGAGGTTACAGTTTACAGATGTGTAGCAATAGTAAATACAATACATTTTTAAAGGTATTTAACTGTACATGTCATAATATACTGGAAGTTTTGCAATGAAGTTAGTAGTGTTAGTAAACTGAACATGCTAATTAACTATATTAAAAATAAGATATATTTAAATACACATCTTGAGCTCACATCTATGTGTACAATAGTGAAAAATAATAATAATAATAATAATGATAATGATAATAATAATAAGAACAATATAATGCATATATGTAGCATCTACCATGAAGCTGATTCTGTGATATTACATCATATCACTTATATTCTGTCACTTATATTATATTCTGTATATCTCTGGTTTTGTTGTTTTTATTAAAAATAACTGCCTTAACCCACACTGTGTGAAAATTCAAGATTAATGAAACAGTAGAAATATGTGAACCTAATTATTTTTGTACAATCTTTTTACACAGACTCCCATGAAGAGTTAAGAATTTGTGTCCTTCCACTGTAAAGTTGCCATTTGGAGATGCAATAGCATATGTTTATAATCACTGCTTACAATCATAAGAATGTATTTTGTTGAAGATATGAAATGGTTTAATTACAGTAACTAATTAAGAACCTGCAAAAGATGTAGAAAGTATGTCTCTACAATAATAAACAGAGCAGTTCACTTAAAAAAACTTTACTTAAACATGTGTTAAGTGGCACCACATAGCAGAGTTACTTAAAGCTGAGCTGAAATGTATGTGATTTAATTCATGAATGTAGTGACTGTATCACTCTGCCAAAACAGAAACACATACACAGTGGGGAACTCAAATCTACCCTCAACAACAACTAGGCCAGGTGGGCAACACAGGGGAGCTAATTCTAGAAACGCACAAAAAGAAAACCATATTCAAATATGTCATCCCAGTAGCTGCATTTTACAAGCCCAAACAAACACTTATATATTAAATATAATCCTCATTACTTCTGTATTTCACCAAAACAACACAACTGACTCAATTATACACAGATTTATAAATAAATTGCTTATTTTAATAAATGCTGCAATAAATAGATTACAGCTTTTTTGTGTTCCTTTAAAACTAAAAATCAGGTTATTAGTATTTCATGATTTTAGTATTGCAGAATGTCAAATGGTATCAATGAATAATATATACAGTCGTATGCAAATGTTAAGGTGCCCTTGGCTAAATTCCATGCACAGTTTGCAAATGCTAAATTTATTATTGGAAATGGAATATTGGAAACATAATCAAAACATAGATGCGGCTTGGGTGAAAATTCTATTTGATTCTATTTTCCAACTAAAAGAATACAACAAAATGATACCATTTAAGTTTGTAGTGTGTGTGTGTGTGTGTGTGTGTGTCTGTGTGTGTGTCTGTGTGTGTGTGTGTGTGTGTGTGTGTGTGTGTGTGTG
>JBBPDC010005864.1:0-13824 GCA_037974485.1 Hemigrammopetersius urotaenia | reverse complement strand
TACACATATATATATATATACATAATATTATATAATTATATAGATATATATATATCTCCACAACCTTCTGCACCTCCTAAGATCCTTCTCAAATTTAGAAAACTTGACACCTGTTGTACCCATGCATTAAGAGCAGATATCGTCACTCTCAGGGGTTACTTGGGAAACTGTAGCCATGTGTGCCAAAAACAGCACCATGTTTTAGCATGTTGTGAGTGAGTTGCGTAACAAGGTCTCTTACACTGCAGGAATTATCTCCGGTGCAGCCGCGGGTGACCTCCACCATGTTCTCAAGGGTATAGGAACCAACTGGGCTATTAATGGGGTAAAACTGCAGGTGTCTGGAGCCCAGTCGCAGGTCCTGGAAGCAGCCTTTAAAATACCCCCCAAAGGCCAGGGATGCTTTGCGGTCTGGTAAACCTCCAATGTGAACCGTATCTCCAGCCTGGACCAGCAGCCTTCGGATGGCCACGCTGCCCTGGAGTTTGGCTGACTGGGTGAGGCTCAGCATCCCGGGCTCCAGGAAAACACTCACCAGATGAAAGTGGCCATCATTAATGCTGTCCTGACCCAGCAGACTTTCAAAGTTGTTGGTTTGAACGTTGACCTTTCCGTCCTCCAGCCACAGGCGGAGGTACTGGCTGGTGCTGTTGGAGAGGACCAGGAGCAAGCCCTGGAGCCGACGGGTTCGCACGAACATGGACACGGTGAAAGAGTCACCAGGCTCGTCATCCACAGAAAAGACTGCATAACTCTCCACGTCTTCGTTTCCGAAGCGAGCGGCTGTGTGCTCTGGAAAGAACAAACACAGACACTGCGTTTAAAACCTCACAGAGGACTCTATGTGGATCCACACGTATGACTACTGAACTTACAAATTTGTTTCATAGTAGATACTGAATAAATAGTAGTAGATACTGAATAAATAGTAGTAGATACTGAATAAATAATAGTAGTTACTGAATAATTTGTTGTAGGTGCTAATTAATATATGATAGATATTACATAATTGGTGGTAAATATTGAATAATTAAATACTGAATAATTCATTGAAAATCCTGCAATTGTTAGTAAGTAGATACTTACTCATAATAGATACTGATTTTAATTAATAATCATTAAATTGCAAAATTAATTCACAGCACTTACATAATAATTAATAGCATATATCTAATTCATTGTAGTTGCAGAATATTAGTTAAATGTCATTAGTTATGAAAAAGCTAATAATAAAGGTCTACAACTGAAGTAGTTCTTTAAGGGACTGGTGATCTTGACAGGGTTTCAAAAATAAAGTAGCTGTTTTTGTTGCATTTGACCAGTGGTAATTGAAAAGGACTGTTATGTAAAGTTCACACAGACAGTTACTGTCTTAATCCTATGTTACTTTAATCCACAGCCCAGGTGTATGTGTGTGTGTGTGTGTGTATGTGTGTGTGTGCATGTGCATGTTTCTTTAGCACTGTAATCTCTCCAAGATTCGTCTGCGCTCTGGACTTTTTTTTGGTTTTGTTAAGGACACCATTATACAAATTTGCAATGAATTATAATTTTAATTTATGATAAATAATCCTTTTCATTCACATTATTGCTTGGCTACATGTCTAAGGTTCAGAGACTTTAGATAGTAGCAGATTTTAGATTTGTTAGGTTCTTAAAACTTGCGACGCTAAATTAGTTTTTATTATGCTGCTGAAATAGTTTTCTCAGGTTTTTATGCTACTTTGCTAAATTAATAAGACGCGAGATCTTTTTATTTACATTGATGCTAGGCTAGATTTTCGGTTCCAAGGTTCTTTTGATTTTATATCTATGTTACTGAAACTTGAGACACTTTTACTTGAGACCATTTTTTCTCAGTTATTGAGGTAAGCTATTTTGCTTAGTTGCTAAAATCTGAAATCTTATTACTCAAGTTCTTCGCTTGGTCCTTTGGTCTGTTTTGAAGACAAGATGGATGGGAAATGACTAAGTCCTTCAAATTCAGTTAGGTGGCGCAAGGGGTTTGCCACGAGTAAGTCACCCGAACCTATCAGAGAGATTTGTAGATGGCCGATCTTGCTTTAGTTGGTCTGAAACTGGCAGGTGTGAGTGCCTGTACAGGTTGCAAAGACAGTGGGTGTGTCCGAAATCGCGCACTACCGTCAGTGCACTGAGATTTAGTGCAGTGCGCACTGCTGTGGTTCAGTGCTGTCCTAAACGGAACACTAATGTTTCACACTTAGCGGAAATGACGGACTAACATTTGATCGCGATTCTTCAGCCGCCAAAATATCTGCCGGTTTTACCGCCGTGTACATCAGTAAAATAATTTTATTAACGTTCCTCACATTTATACGAACCAGCTGCCTCTGCTTGGGCTTGTACTTCACTGTTTGCCGGCACTATCCAAACACGTTGAAAGTCCCGCCCCGTCCACTACGTGGTCAAAATGGTACCCATTTAGTTCTGCACTGGGTTTTCTGGCTGATTTTAGTGCAGCATCCGGGTTCTTTCAGTGACTAAGCTTTAGCTCGGTTTTCAGTGTCTAAAATAGTGCGTGGTTTCTGACACACTCAGTGTGCTTAGGCCTTATATCCAGTGGGCCAACCCTGTAGGTGTAACCCTGAATGACTACACTTGTTCCCTGATTCGCCCCAGGTGGAAAAGGCTGACCCGTGTGGCAAGGCATAATGTCATTTAAGCACCAGTACCAGCGTTACGTTAAGTCTGCTGCAAGTGTAAAGAAAAGACAATTTTAAGGAAGTACCCTCTGAGCAGTCGTCCCCATCGTACGGCCGATGGCACTCGCAGGTGTGTTTCCTCCACCCCAGGCTGATGCACCTGCCCCTGTTCTGACACGGACCATCCTGGCACACGTCTCGTTCACTGCACCCCAGGCTCACGTTGACCTGTGTGACCCCTGGCCCCGGCACCACTGTCCGAGAATGGAGCTGAACGTCCCGCATGCAGCCCAGGAAATATGAGGCAGGACCGTGTTCCACAGGGATATCTGAAACAAGGTTTCGAATGAAACCACATGCCACTCAACTCCACCGGGCTACCAACACAACTGATTCCATCTCATTTAGCCTATCTGTCAAGACAAGTTGATTATCTTTAGCATTAGGGTTTAGGATTAGATTTAAGAGTGAAGGAAGCTTGGGAAAACATCTACAAAACATCTGCAGGGGCAATTACAATAAAGTCTTACACTGATTGATGCTGGAGCTGTGAGGCTAATGCCACGAACAAACAATAGAAACTCGTTAGGATTGAGCTAATTGCCTAATTCACACTGCAAAACATGTTCAGTAAACTCTATTAGATTTGCTTATGCGTTTTCTAGTTCTAACACATTATCACATAAGGCTACATTTAGGTTACAAGCCTGGTAGCTGCCCCTGGATTGATGGCCTACATGTCTGTGTTTGTTCTGTGCTGTTTTTATCGTCCACCTGTCGGCTGATAATCCTTATCACTCGCCCATTTATTATTGTTCATAAAATCAGATTTGTGTCCGATTCACACTTCCAGAAGCACTCCACGGACCCGTTTGGGTTCCTTTATTTTTAAGAATATAACCACCTCCAGTGTACGTGTGCTCCTGTTCATCCGTCCCGCCAATATACACGCTCTGAACATCGGCCAGGCCAGACCCCAGCTCAGGCAGGGAGTTGGACTCGGCCGCCTCCACCAGCGTCTCCTTGTGGCAGGTCTCGGGAGTGCAGGACGGATCAAGCAGGCTGAGACCCAGCAGGCCGTGGCTACGCAGGAATGCGTAGACTGTGTGCCAGCGACCGTCTGAAACATCCCCAGACAGCTCCAGGACGATTGGCTGGACGTCCCGGACCTGCTGAAGGGTGTGCCGTAGGTGGCCATCCCGCAGCTCCAGAGTGAGAAGTTGGTCTTCCACCTGACACAACAACAGAGCACCAGATTTATAAGCATTCTGGTCATTTTAGAAGCACATGTTTGACTTCAAGGGCTTGTATTCAACATGTGTGGTTTTGTGTACCAAAAACATAATTCATAATACACTTTCCACCCAGCTGTTTTTTGTGTGTGTGAAACAGCACCCCCTGCTGCCTGCAGACTGAAACACCAAGCATAACACCTCTCTGAACTATAAACACTGTTTAGTGGGTAAATGTGGACTGTTTTGTCCTCATTGTCCTTGTGAATTTGAATATAAAGAGACAAGTAAGTCCAAAAAATGTATTTTAAAAAAAGGAGCTTTGATGGCGGCGCGCTAGGACGCAGCGGCTACTCCTAAATAGGAAGTTAAAGCCCTGCTTGACTAGTGTGGCTTAAACAAATAGCTCTATGTGGCGTTTTTTGCAGTTGAAGCAGCGCCCTCTGGTAAATAAAAAAAAATCCTTTCATTGTTAACTGAACTGACTCTATTTTAAATAATCTTTTAATTTTTTTTAAAGTTTTGTGTATTTTGTGTTGTTACATACATCCCACTTATTTTTATGCCGCTTTAAAAGAAGTAGTCTGAAATATATGTGGGAGGACTGAAAAATGAATGCACAGTGGATATGTAAATATGATGTTTGTGATGTCACAACTATGACGTGTTTAGTTTCAGCATATTGACCTGGATGTAAGTCAGTGGTGTGTTTTAGAACTTGTTTGCAGGCTACCTTACTGTACTATATTTTGTCCCTAGTATTCATTGATCTATGATATAGGCCCTTTAAATAGTTTTCTGACAAATCTCTTCTTGTACAGAGTATGAAACCTCTGACCAGCCACCTGGCACTGCAGCAGGACGGCCATGGTCTGGACCGTGCGGAAGCTCAGGGTCACGTTCAGGGTCACCGAGGCATCCATGGCTGTGCTTCGGACGTGGAGGAAGCCCCTCTCCTCGAAAGAGAAAGTGCTGGAGGTCTGGCACCTGGTCCCGATGAACCCGGCGGGGCAGGAGCACATATACCTGTGGCGTCCGTTGCTGAGGTATGGGGAGCAGGTGGCTCTGTTTTGGCAGCGGTGTTGTTCGCAGCCCAGCAGCTCCACCGTGCAGTCTGGGCCTCCATACAGGTGCCCGTTTAGAGGCTCCTTCGAACACTGGCACGTGTATACTCCACCCAGGCTCTCACACACACCGCCATTCTGGCATGTTTTGGCATCACACACATCAACGTCCTCTTCGCTGAAAGCACCTGCTGCGGGGAAAGGGGAGTTTTAACTCCTGGGTAATTGTTTTTAAGACAAAAGTATTCGTTATTAATGTGTAAGTAGTGTTAATCCAACATGATTTTAGAATAATAATGTATTTAAATCTAATGTACTACTATAATTGATATGTATGTGTACTCCGCCACTGTTGGAATCTCAGCAAAAGAAAAAACAGCAGAAGAAAAACAAACATTCAGTGAAAGTTAATGTTAATTTAGTCCATTTTCCATGACATTTAAACGCTAACAGCAGCTGAACTTTGAACGTAAAATATGAAAAGGTGAAGAATGACAAAAAATGTACACAAACACACACACACACACACACACACACACACACACACACACACACACACACACACACACACACACAGCTCTGGGAAAAAAGAGACTAATGCAAAAATGTTCAGTTTCTCAGGTTTTGTCTGATCATGGTGTAAGTATTGAACTGAACAGCTTTGCCTTCGTTTTTAAGAACTGCTGACAATATTTCTCATTTTTCAAATAAAAATATTGTTCTTTAAAGCACAATTTTAAAGGACATGACGAAACATCAGAATAAGAGAAATGATGCAGTGTTTACAGAAGAAATCAAATCTCGAGAAGTACCTTTGACGTACTAGTAGTTTAACTGGTCACATTGCAAGAGGATAGTGTTGATTACAGCAGAGTTTTTATACTTTTCCTCATGAAATCAGATGTTTTTATGTGTGTGTAATGTATTATAATAAAATATTCTCAAATATTCTGTGTTTTTGTGGTTGAAGCGGCGCCCTCTGGTGGCGTTTCAGTATTTACTGAACTGACACTGACGTCTGGATCATGTGCAGATAAACAACACTCAGTTGAAAAGTTAAAATACGTTCAAAAGTAATTCAAAGCATATGCTAAAATATATTATAACACCTAAACAAAGGAGAAAGCTGAGGCTCACTTACATCCTACTGTTTTTATATTGTAGGAGACCGGCACAAAAATGCAGAAAAACTGTGTAAATGCAGAATGGACTGCAAACACAGTGCACTGAAAGTGCTGTAAAACTGCCCACACAGCAGGAGGACTCTGCTATAGTTGTCTGTAACTCAGTTAAACACCATCACCAAGCCAACACAGCCAGTTTAAAGCCTTTACCTGCAGAAAGCAAGAGGATGGTCCATACTAGTGGGGTCAGTCTTGACATGGCTGTGGTCAGCAGGGACAAGCTGAGTCAACCTGGAGATGTGTGCAGAGAAGACTCTGTTTGTAAAGCTCCATCACAACAGGCCACTTCTACGGTGCATCTTCATCCATGCAAGTGTGCGGGGCTGACTGTGGTAATGCTGGGATCAGAGCGGGGCAGATCCACAGGATTAGGCTAATACACTTACACACCTTGCACATGGGCTCCGGGACACTGGCTAATTCATGTGAAGTCACACGTGTGAACCTGACAGACCTCATACAGACGTGTGTTCTTACATAACACACTTGAGGAGCTATGTCTGCAAAGTGACTAATTTAGACACAAAGTAAATCAAGCAAAGGTCCAACACCATTTAACTGTTCATTGAAAGGGCAATCAAGTGGATCAGAAACCGAGTGGTCCAGAGTGGGTTTGCAGTCAGAACTGTTCACAGCGGTGGTGAATGGAACCAGCTCCCTAACAGGAAATCATTCTATGAAATGGTTCTGAGTTTTGAGAAGCTTTGGGCCTAAAATTAAACCCTTCCATGGTGGAGTGACGTATGCAGGGCGGAGTGAGACAAAAATAGTCCCCAAACAGATTCAATCCTGAATTGTGACTATTTTACCATCATCAGCATCCATATAAACACTCAGGGACACGCGGGAGCCTCACTGGGGGTCGATGAAGTGTAAAACGGCTGTATTTGTGTTGGAGATTTCTGGTTCCATTCACCACCACTGGAAAGAAATTAGAGTCTGTAAATGTCTCAACTGTTATATTGTGAGGGAATTTAGAAAGACTGGTGTTTTTTTTGCCCTTTAATGATCCAGTTTACAAAATAAAAACACTTAATGAAACTGAACTAAGTGTATTTTCAAACCACAGCTCAGTGCAACAGTGTGCAGCCAATAATAATAACTGTAATAACATTATTATTAATAATGATGATGTAATAATAAAACATTTAATACATTACACAAAGACGGAGAAAAAACAAGTTGTGAATCGTTTTATTTTGGTTATTGTTAATATTGTTAGCAATATTTAAACAACAACAGTCGAAAGAGGCTTATATAAATAAACAGGAAAATAAATCAATAAAATTTAAAAACAACCTTGGGAAGATTGTTAACCTTACTTATTAAAGAGGTCAATTCAGAGAAGAGGATTAAATAACCTCAATGTAACACACACACACACACACACACACAAACACAGGAGAGTGATATCAGTCAACTGTGGAATCCAGTAAACATACCGTATTTATTAATTTGTTTATTCATTTAATCATTCACTTATTTGGACACAAACTGCACACAACAAGCGTTTGAACATAAAGAGACAGGACTGTGTAAGAAATCCCAGCAGTTTAAAAGTGTATACAATAAGAAATAAGAGAGTTCATCTCCGTCATCAGGCTTCATCTCTTTAAACTACATTAACCATAACGCTGCGTTCCAAACGAAGCGTGGTTCTGTCTAGTGACATTTTTTTATACATAACACTAACTATTTTCACACTTTTAAATCAACACAGCAACAAGATATTTGTTACAGAAATCCAAGCAGGGCGAATAAAAAAATTAAACCTAATAAACCGATATCTTCATCAAGATATGACGCAACAGAAGACAGGACAGCCAGCCAATCACGCGGCGGCTTATTGAGATGTGCCGCAGTGCCAGTGTAGGAGGGTGG
Organism: Hemigrammopetersius urotaenia; assembly: GCA_037974485.1. Taxonomy (NCBI): domain Eukaryota; kingdom Metazoa; phylum Chordata; class Actinopteri; order Characiformes; family Alestidae; genus Hemigrammopetersius; species Hemigrammopetersius urotaenia. The sequence goes on along the minus strand of JBBPDC010005864.1, from coordinate 5,800 downwards.
AGCACTGCTTGTTTTGTTTCAGTTTTGTGGGTAAAAACCAATTCATTATGTCGTTTTAGACGCTGAGGGGTGGCAGAACTAACGTGGGCGTCTAGAGACACCGCTTCACAAGGTAGGAACGATAAAAAGAGAATACAGTGCCACATTTTCAGTCTTTTCCAAAGGCCCCGGTGGGTCGTGTGTCGAAATTCTCCTCGCGAGGGGGGGCAGTGGGAAGGGGCTCCGCAAGGGGAGTCCGAGAAATGAATGGAAATGAACGGGCATAGATAAGACCAAGGCGTGTGTGTTTTAGACTTTTATGTCCCCTGAGGCAGCGAACTACCTCCCAGTAATGCAAGTCACATTTTTACTGCAGCCCCCAGTGGCAGCACACATGACTCTGCACTGGGTTGACCAGTGGCTGGACTTATTTGTCCAAGAACAGTGGAAGGTGTTATAGCTACAAAGGGGGTGGCAACTCCACATTAAAGCAGTGTGATGACCTTTGCATCTGCCTATGTCCACTATAAAGGCAGCAGACTCATACTTCACTATATGGAAAAAAGTATTGGGACACCTCTTAAATATTGAATTCAGCTGGCCCCCTACTTCCAGTGAAGAGCCATCTTAATGCTTCAGCACAACTGTATATTTTGCCATGCTTCCAACGTTGTGGACACAGTTTGGGGAAGAATCTTTTCTATTCCAGCATGACTGGACCCAGTGTCCCAGTGCACAAAGCAAGGTCCATAAAGACATGGTTGGCTGAGTTTGGTGTAGAAGAACTTGACTGACCCCAACCCCATCCAGCAGCTTTGGGATTAATTGGAACAGGGATTGCGAGCCATCAGTGCCTAAACCTCATAAATGCTCTGCAAAAATGAATGGGAACAAATTCCCACAGATACTCCAAAATTTTGTGGAAAGCTTCCCAAGAAGAGTGGAAGCTGTTTTAGCTGCAAAGGTGGGACCAACTCCATAATAATGTCTATGTATTTGAGTGCAGTGTCAGTAATGGTAAGTCCCTGTTGGTGTAATGGTCTGGTGTCCCAATACGTTTGTCCATATAGTCTATTTGGCCGCCCATTAGGACCGGAACGCTCAATTCGGGGAAACTGATCAATTTGCATATCAGTTACCTGTATGGCAGTGTCACAATGCAGTGCAAACAACCAGTGAACCTCTGTTATGTGACTTTACACTGTGATGAACAGCAGGAAGAGTTATTTTTCACCAGGATGACCAGTGGTAGGACCTATTTATTTGTGATGGCCAATGGCATTTATTTATTTGCAATATTTAACAAAAATGTCTTTTTTTTATTCATCTGAGCAGAATAGAGCTGGAGAGCTTGAGGATCAAGTAATTTTTAACATTTTAAGAAATTCTTGCCCCCAGACCAGAAAATCATATCAAGATATGTGCAGTGTTACGTCCCTAGTCTACAACCAGTTTGCAGTCTACCGTGTCACAAAGCATGTAAATTCCAATTAATTCATTTTTTCCACTCAACATTGTTTCCTAGTGTGGATGCAGCTTTTCTTCTGAATCATGAAGGCGAAAAAGAAAGTCAATCCAACCCGACAACCCACAGTAAGGAGAAGAGGAAGCACCCGCACTGATGGAACAGGATCTGGGCCGGCAGAACCCATGGAAGAATGCGAGGACCGTGCAGACGTTGGTTCTATGCTCGCCACCGAAACACCTCGGGAATTGCGCCGTTTGAGTATTTCCCAAAGTGATGGCTGTTTCTTTAAGTTTTTGAACAAGGACAGACAGATGAGCCCATCGTTCTGTGACATCGCCATCACAGTGCATGGGAAAACCTACCATGCCCACAAGGTAGTGCTGGCATTCGGCAGTAGCTATTTCCATGCTAAGCTGAGCGAAAACCCAGACCTGGACCGTGTTACCTTCGACAATGTGGAGAGCTTCACATTTGGTCAATTGCTGGATTTTCTGTACACCTCTGAAATCGAAGTGGAGGAGAGCCAGATCCCTCCTTTAGCTGAGGCCGCCTGCTTCTTTGACATGATGGAGGCGGTGAATCTTTTAGCAGGGGAGGTGGAGCCAGCTCCAGGACAGGTAGCTGAAGATGAAGGGGAGGAGGAAGAGCCTGAAACATCTCCAGGTGTGCAGAAGCTTCAGACTGGAACTCGGTGTTCGTTTTGTGGTCGGACGTTCCGCTACAAGAAGTCGTTAGATAACCACGTGTCTAAGGTGCACAGCATTAGCTCCCACATTGAACAAGCAGATGAAGTGGTCCTTGAAACCACAAGCCCTCTGCCCGGCACCCGCACATCTGGAAGAAACAGAAGGAATCTGATGAAGCAGGAGACCAGGAATGACTTCGGAATGGAGAGCAATGTCCAGCAGGCCACTGCAGATGAAGAGGCCACGTCTGTTGAGGAGGAAGAGGAGGAGGTAGAAGAAGATAAAGGAGGTTGTGGTGGTGACCACAATCATGACCAAGAGCAGGGGGAGCAAATAAATAAAAGTATAGAAGAGACAGGAGCTCCTGCGGAGCAGGAGGTCAGTATAAGGATTAGGGAAGATGAGGAATGCAGGAAGGCCGGTGAAGTTGATGGTGATGATGGTGAAGCTCTTGGGCCGTCCGTAGGTCAGGAGACTGACCTGAACTCCAGCCATGTGGCTAAAGCACAGGGTTCAGCCGAGCAGGTCAAAGTCCGCGTTTACCCAGAGGGTTTGGCACCAGTCATCATCCAGAGCTCAAGCAAGAAGACCCTCAAATGCCCCAAGTGTGATAAGACATTTGACCGTATAGGTGAGAAAAGCATACGGTGAAAGCACACAGACGAGTGTATGTAATATATTTCCGTACAACGCGCTGGTCATGTTCACAGTAGATGTAAAAGTAGTTTACTATTAAAAATGATCTTCTATCTAATATTCTTGTTTTCCCTACAGTAACTGGTTGTTTTATTTTGTTGTTGATTGTATTATTATTATTATTGTTAGTAGTAGTAATATTATGAACAGTTATTACAAATACACAAGTTCATTGTTGCAAAACATAATTATTCTTTGCCACAATATTATTGTTTTTATAGGAAAATATGAGAGTCACACCAGAGTTCACACAGGAGAAAAGCCTTTTCAGTGCGATATCTGTCAGCAGCGGTACTCCACCAAGTCCAACCTCACTGTGCACAAGAAGAAGCACACCGGTGACGCACCCATCCAGAGGAAAGACCACCAATGTCCCTTCTGCAACAAACTCCATGCCAGCAAGAAAACGCTGGGCAAGCATGTCAGAAGGTCAGTGTGAAATTACGCACATCTTTATTGTTTGCTGTTATAAATGCAGGGCAAAAAATGTTTTTTTTTTTCCCTTTTATTTACTTGATTATTTATTTGTTTGCTAGCACACAGAGATTTACCCGTAACAGATTTTAGTTTAAACACAAACATTTATTTGATGTTTTGCTGAACTGTTTCAATTGTTAAATGTAATTTAAATATGTAAATGTAAGTTAATCGCTCTATAATTAAGTACTCAGTTTCAGTTCACAGCTAGTGCCTGTTGGTTGGGTGTATTTCAGTACGGGACTCTCTGAGTGAATCTCATCGACCTCTCTGTGCAGGTTCCATCACGAGCGCCTGCAGGAGTTTGTGAGCATGAGGAAGAGGAAAAGTGAAGGGTGGAAGTGTGATGTGAGTTCTTGCCCTACTCTATTCTACATGCCGCACCATTAGCAACACATTGAGAGTCTTTGTATTAGTTTGGGGTGTGTGTGTGCGTATGTGTGTCTGTGTTAATAGTAGTAAAATGGATCAGCATGTGGAATCGGAGCTTACTGTGCACTGCTGTGTTCGGCAATAAAAATCTCAACTCATCGCATTTTGGACTATTTCTGGTGGTCACATTAAATCACATTAAAATGTGTGTGTATATATACAGTAAGCCCCCAGTTTTATGCGGATCCAGTCACACGCGAAACGAAACTGACGTCTCTCGCTCTCTCTTTCTCGTTCTGGAGCGCTCGGATCCTCTCTCTCTCTCTCTCTCTCTCTCTCTCTCTCTGTGGCTCTGTCTTTCTCTCTCTGTGGCTCTCTCTTACTCTCTCTGTCTCTGTGTCTCTCTCTCATTCGTGACTTTTCTGTATTTGAACTTTGGGTTTATCTTTACATTTTCTTTAAGGGTAACGTATTAAGCTTTTTAAATGCAATTAAAGTGTCATGGGAGCAGATTTGGGGGCATATTATAGGGTTTACACTATTAAAATAGGCATTTTGATGCATTTTTTGACAACAATTCGGTTTTTCATTGTACGCGGGTGCTCATATAACGGGGGATTACTGAACTGCAGTGTAGGTAGCTTACTAGGTTCTGCCAACAGTGTCAATACAAATTTCTTCCACAATTAAATATAGTCTCTTTGTTTTGCATAAAAATGACCAATTTCAAGCTTTTAAGCACATGACCCTTTGGATTAAAATATCCAGACCTTTGACTGGTTTTGTGTGTTGTCATGATTACAGCTGCTCGTGTTTGTGTGTCTGTGTGTGAAATAAAAGCTGTGTGCTGCTGTTTTCCTCCACAGATCTGCCACAAGTCCTTCACTCGTCGGCCTCATCTGGAGGAGCATATGATCCTGCATTCTCAGGACAGGCCTTTTAAGTGTGCATACTGCGATGACTGCTTCAAGTCCCGCTTTGCTCGACTAAAGCACCAGGAAAAGTTTCACCTGGGTGAGTTTCACTCCACGCATGGTGCTCGTTGTTGTGAGGGTGCTTGCAGATACTTCAGCAGATTTGTTTTGTCGTTGTTCCAGGACCTTTCCCATGCGACATCTGCGGCAGGCAGTTTAACGACACAGGAAATCGAAAGAGGCACATAGAGTGCACCCATGGAGGGAAGAGGAAATATACCTGCTATCTGTGTGGAAAGTCCGTCAGAGAGAGGTACGGCTAGGGGTGTTCATTCCAGGCCAGTTGAAATGATAAATAAATTGTACTGTTTTTGCAGCTGTTTGCAATGTTGTGGTGGTACTAAGGTGAAATCCTTACCATACTTTAACTGTAAAGTTATGGACGTTTAAGTGTCATACAGGACTTAAATATGACTTTAGAGTAAATAAAATTGACTTGTTCTTTGTATTAGTTGTTTTATTTAATTACTATATACTGAATTCAAATGTCTGTTTATATTTGATCTGGTTAGTTTTAGTTTCACGGTGCAGTTTTGTGTACTGAGGAACTTTGCAAGGCACTCATATTATGATGCCATTGTCTACATGCTGTTGCTATTGGCTGCACTCCATTGTCATCATCTGTGGCCCGTCATCATCTCCTGCATCCGGCACTCCTTCCTGATGTCCCATTGCCTTCGCCTACATCCCATCCTCCTTGCTTACGTCCCAGTGTCCTTCGCTCATGTCCTGTCATCATCAACTATGTCCCGTCATCCTAACTTGCATCCTGATATACACACATTTATCTTCATCACCTGCGCCCTATTGCCCTTGACTTAGTCTTGTCATCACCATTGCCAGCATCCCATCATCATCTCCTACATGCTGTTGTCTTCACTTATGCTTTATCACCTGCATTTTGTTCTTGTGGCCTGCATCCCATCCTCCTTGCCTGTGTCTGTCTCACCTTAGTCCTTTCATTATCTGCGAGATATACAGAATATCTTAATTGTCAATGTACAAGTACAATGGAGTGTCCTGTACAATTAGTCCTTGTAAAACAACAACACAATTGTAGATTGGGTGGATGTAGCTCAGTGGGTAGGATACTTGCCTCCGGACCAAGAGGTCATGGGTTCGAATCCTACCTTCAGCACCACCATTGG
>JBBPDC010005849.1:0-13825 GCA_037974485.1 Hemigrammopetersius urotaenia | reverse complement strand
ACATACATATATACATAAACCAATTATTTACATATATATTGCCAACTTTATATGCAGCCACGAAAAAAGAATAAAAAAAAAAGAAAAGACCAGGTTTTCCTTTTTTTTTCTCTGTTCATTGTTTGCACACTTTGCAGCAGTGTGTGTGTGTGTGCGTGCGCAAAATGCACATGTAGCTATTCTTTTCTGAACTATTGCAGTGTGTGTGTAAAAATAAGAAATGTCTCCATATGTCTACCACACATTACAAAAGCATTAACCAGGAAAGGAATTGATGTATATAAAATTGGTGATTGCTAGAGGTACTCACCATAGCACACAAATCTCACGGTGTCCTGGGAATTTAGAGGCTGATTACACAAAGGGCAGTTGGGATTGTAATCGCTGTCCTGGAGCCACTGCAGGTAGGATTGTACTATACACTGCATAACGAAAGAAAGCCAACATACTAAGCGTTAAAGGTCATCATCACCAAGACGAGGAAACGTGTGAGTAAAGAGCTGCTGAAACGAGTCAGTTCACAAACCTTATTGTGGTTGGACACCAGACAGTGCTCGCAAACGTTGACCCGATGCTCGAAGCAGAAGAGGTTCGTCACCTTCCTCTTCGGACACTTGCACAGACCCATGGTCTGCCTGGCAACCTACACACAAACACACGCACTGTTAGCTGACAGCTCATCGATGTACACACATGACAGTGGGTTAGATCTCTATAGCTCTGTAGAAGGCGTGCAATTCGTCTTAAACGTGAAGGACCAGTGTGTCTGTAGGTTTCATTCCAAACAAACAGTTCACCTCCTTCCTCCTCAGACACTCCTCCCTCTGTCACACACCTACCCATCAGACACTTTAACTCCTCCCCCTTTCACCCCCCCCATCAGACTCTATAACTCGTCCCTCTGTCACACACTCACCCATCACTCTATAACTCCTCCCCCTTTCACACACCCACCATCAGAGTCTATAACTCCTCCCCCTTTCACACATTCATACACTTTTCTGTGTAATTGCCCAATGCTATTTTGTTGTGTCATTTAATAGGTTTAAATAACTCATTATGTGTATCACTATGAGCACTAATGAGCATACATTGCACAAGTATGTTTATCACTGTTCTGCATTTTTTTGCACACGTAACTTCTGTTTTGCATATTTCTCTGTTGCTAGAATACAGTACTGAAATACTGTATTGCCAAAATACTGTATTTATCCTCACTGTAGCTGTTGCACTGAATGTTGTCCTGTCTTGATTAGTTGAATTGTTGCTCTTGTGTTCTTAGTATCGTTTTTACTATGTACTGTGCGTATATGGTAGAAATGACAATAAAAATCTACTTGATTTGACTTGATTATTGTCTTACTATGATGTGTAATACTCTACAATATTGTATAATGTTCTTATCAGGTACCAAAACCTTATCATTATGTGCAATAGATTTACAATTAGAAATATCACTACTTATTTCAATACTCCTTATATACTACTGACCTTTACTATGTGCAGGTAAATACTCCAAACCACCATTTGTGTTATTAGTAATACACTGAACTGTAAGTTACTTATCTATAGTATTTATACTCCAGCATTTGAATATATAGTATATATAGCACAATGCATTTCATATTTAGGTTTTATTGGATTTATTCAGACTTTATTTTCTATAGTGTTTGTCTCTGTAGGTCTTGGCCGTCATAACATCAGCAGTTTCCTCTGAGATCAGTAACATTTCCTGATTCTCTTTGAACTAATCAACTGTCTAAAGACTGATTAAAGAAACAAAATTAGCAGAGCTCCGGTTTGTTTGGAATGGAAACCTGCGGCTGCCCTCTGTGGATGAGACATGTGAACAGTCCTCAACATATTATGTCAGAAGTAGTGAGATTCAACCTAAGAGACATACACTATTTGGTCAAAACTATTGGGACACCCGACCATTGCACCAACAGGGACTTTACTGACACTGCATTCAAAAACATGAACTTTAATATAGAATTGCCCCCCCTTTGCAGTTATAGCAGCTTCCACACTTCTTAGAAGGCTTTCCACAACATTTTCTGTGGGAATTTGTGCCTTTATAGAGCTCTGTGTGCACTGGGTCACAGTCATACTGGAACTGAAAAGGTTCTTCCCCAAACAGTGTCCACAAAGTTGGAAGTATTGCGTTGTCCAACATGCATTGGTATGCTTAAGCATTAAGATCGCCCTTGAATGAAAGTAAGGGGCCTAGCCCAAACATGAAAACCAGGTGTGTCCCAATACTTTTGTCCATATTGTGCGATTCAAATGACGGAGAGATATAGCGTCAACTACTGACTGATAAACCAAGAAAAATAAAACCAATATTACCAACGTTAATAACGTATAACAATCATTACTATGGTTAATAACCAATACTATAACATTGATAATGCCAACATAACAGTTGGGTGGGGACACGATAGAGACTCGTTAGCACGCAGCTAGCTACAGTTTCAGGATATATTTTGACCAAAAATGTGAAATTTTAACCTCCCGGCTGAATAAACTGTACTTACCGGGGCTCTGTGGAATCAGTACAACTGAGTATCCTTTATCTGAAACCCCCAGGTGCGGAAAATGTCCTCTTTTTCTTATTTCACTTCATATTTTGTCAGGAAGCTTTTTTGCCACGTCTCTTCCTCCACAGTCGCACAGTGATGACTTCACATGTTGACAGGGCTCTACGCTATAGTGCACAAAAGTATTGGGACACCCTTGTTTTTCAGGATTTGGGCTAGGTCCTCTACTTCCAGTGAAAGAGAATCTTAATGCTTCAGCAGACCAAGCCATTTTGGAGAACACCATGCTTCCAACTTTTGCCCATACAGTGCACCTGCTCAATGAACAATAAAAATGAGCCTGCGGTTCCTTCGCGTAACTGAAAGCTCCACCTTCGTTCAATTCCTTTCAACCGATTCCTTCGATTCAGTTCAATAAATCGAGTATTCGGTTCAGAGACTTTGTTATTACTAGTACAATGTAGCATTCAATGTACATTCAGTACTTACAAGGAACAGTTTGGATGTGTAATCTGCTGTGTTATGATTTTACTATAAACTGACAGAAAGGGAAACATTTGTTGGAATTATATATTTTAGTACTTTGTAGTGAATTTAATTATTATTATTATTATTATTATTATTATTATTATTATTATTATTATTATCATCATCATCATCATCATTATTATTAATAATGATAGTAACAATAATAATAATAACAACAATAAATTATTGTTATTAGTTAACCTCTAAACAACATCCAGCACTCTATATTTTATTATTTTAATATTTTAATGTACATAATTATTAATTTATTCCTCTATTGACTGGGCCTGTGGGAATCAGTTCAGTCGATGTATCGAAGGGAAACTGTTCGAACAAAAGAATCGGTTCAAAGGAGTTGTTCATGAGACAACCTCCGCCATTTTTGTGTTGCGATAAGGCGGGCAATTTGAACACTGTGCAGGGGATCTGGAAAGCTCCGGTACAGATTTAAATGTAGTTTAATCCAGTGGTGCTATTTCGAGTTCATCTCTGTTTATTTACGGTTTCCACTGGTTGCTGGACTCGATCTTTGTTCACTTATTGGAGTGGAGACACTTTTACAGCATGAGCAACAAAACACCGAGACCAGCCTCGACTGGTCAGCGGCTCGACCAGAGCAGAAGTAAGCGCTTTTTTTATTATTGTCCTGTACCGAAATAGCAAACAAGTCAAGGCCATTTGTTTGTACTTCTAATGACAAGCTAACCCTCCCTAAAACCAGCTTGATCCAGCCCTTTAGTGTGTTTCCCGAAGTTCTAATGTTAGCTAGCATTCCAGCTCGTAGTGTTTCTGGGTTTGTCAAAACTGATCTTACTAACAATAAGCCTTTTTAGGTCTGATTTCGAGCTTCTAAGGCTGATTCCGAGCTTCTTGATCTTACTGTTGCTACACCTCTTCACTTTGATACATTTTAGCTAAATCACTGTGACACTGAATTCATAATAGACTATCAGAACTAAAGAACCAAAAATTCGTCCAGACAGCTCCAGCTCATTCAAAATGCTGCTGCTAGAGTTTTAACAAAAACCAAGAAAGGAGCACATCAATCCAGTTCTCAGGTCTATTACACTGGTTCCCAGTTAAGTTTCCCAATTTCGTCTGATCTTGGAAGCTAAATGGGGCTGGACCTGGTTAGTACTTGAATGGGAGACCACCAGGGAAACCAGGTGCTGTGAACTACTTGGGACAGGTGGTGTCCTGGTGGTTATGGAACTGCCCCTGTAATCTGGAGGTCATGGGTTTGAATCCCAGGACTACTAGTGCATCACTGAAGTACCCTTGAGCAAGGTTCTCTCCCCACACACTGCTCTCTGTGCGCTTTTCTTTACTTTAGTTAAACGATTTCTAATGGACTGGAGCTGCCTAATGGACTTTCCACAAAAAAGTCTATTAGACAGCTCCAGCTCATTCAAAATACCAAGAAAAGTGATCACATCACTCCAGTTCTCAGGTTCTTGCACTTATCCCAGTTCAGTACAGAATTGATTTCAATGCTTTACTCGTTGTGTACAACCACTTAATGGTTTGGGTTCTAAATACGTCTCTGATCTGTTTGAAGTATATTATCCTGGCGTGTTTCTTAGATCTGCAGGTGCTGCTCAGCTAGTGATGAAAAGTTCTGAAACTAAATCTGGTGAAATAGTGATTATCCACTATGCTGTCCAACCGACTGCCCATCAATATCAGATGTGTGGCTACAGTAGCTTTAAAAAAACTGCTAAAATATTAATTTTCTTTTAAATATCTGGACTTCTATTGCACTTTTTTAGTGAATTTCCATGTATTCTTTTATTTCTTATATTATTTCATTCTATTTTGTCATTGTTTTCTTGTAAAGCACATTGACCGACCTTGTGACAATGCTATACTGTATAAGCAAACTTGACTTGACTGAATGCTGTGGCCGTAAGACTGTATAATTGCTCCCTGTTCTGTTGTTGGTTTGTTTTCTGTCAGCCATTAATCGGCTCTGTATCAGTTTGTGCAATATACAACTCAACTGTTTAATCAGTGAATGAATTGAAAGTCATTGATCACCACCTGCTACTATTTTAATGCATTTATTTTTATTGCATTAACACTAAGCCGCTTTTATAAATCATTCTGCTGGTACAGCACACAATCTTTACATCCAGCAATATCAGCGTTTCACTGTTATTTGTTACACTAACGTTCTTTCATTGTGTTGCACTGTTGTTTATTCTCTATCTCTTTATTTTTTCTATGGTCTTGCTATATTCTTTCTTGTTAGACTGAGCATACTAATGACCTGAGAATTTCCCCTCGTCTTTTCTTAACAGATACAGGCAGCCCACCGAGAAGGAGGTCTGCAAGGCTGTCAGCGAATGAAGAAAACTTGCCTCCAAAGACTGAGGTAAGAAACTTTTAGCTGAGGGATCGTTCTTTCAGATGTTATATGGACATTTACTGAAGTAGATCACACTGCTTCATTGAAAGAAAGCTCTCAGATTGGACCAGGCTGACTTGTTTTGGTCAGTATATTACAATACATTTATCTGGCAGACTTATAATACGTGGAAACACTCCAGTTTCAGAACCAGAGGAAAGTTCTAAGTGCTTTATGTAGGAGTAATGTAAGAAGAAGTGCATTAGGAGAGGAGATTTCTGAACAGCCTTCAGGAGGTTTTTGGAGATAGAGATTCTGCTACTCTGGTCTCCTTAGGCAGCTCATTCCACCAGTGCTGAACCAGAATGAGACCGGTCTGGACTGGGTTTACCTTGTGTATAGGGAGTACAGAGCCAGACAGTGTTCCTTGGCGGACTGAAGTGAGCGAGTAGGAACATGAGAAATGATGGGACTTAGGTTGCAGACCCAGATGTCACTCTGTAGGCAAGGGTTAGTAACTGAACTTAATTCGGGCAGCCATGGGTAGCCAGTGTAGGTCAGTCAGGAGTGGGGTGAAATGTGACCTTTTGTCTTGTTTGAAGACCAGCTGAGCTGCTGGGAGACTCACTAGGAGGTCTCAGATCTTCACTAGGTGTCCAAAATTATATACACCCCCCTTTCATTTAGGGAATTCAGCCTCTTTAAAGTTCACCCATTGCTCCAAACCACATATGAACCACCCCTAGATAAGCAGGTGTCTGCAAACTTTGGAACATATTGCAGATGTTGGTGATGCGCTGTCTTTTTCCTTTCCAGGCGCCGTGTGTGATGGTTAAACGGTCCATTACTGTGAGGAAGATTGCGCCGAGGAAAACACAGGTAAATCTTTTTGACTGCACCCATAAGTGAGCGCTCCATCTTCTTGTGTTGGTGTGTTTCACTGCTAATGTTCTTTGCCTCGCATTGTGCTCTTTCACAGGTGCCTTTGGAGCCTAACAAGGAAAATGTGGAAAGACGATCCAGTGGTACTAGAAAAAGGTCCCAAGCCTTAAGTCCAACCCAAACCGAGGCACCAGCACCCAAGCCCACGGTGCTGTCCCCCATTCAGGCACCTTCATCGCCCCCCAGTCAACCAAGAGAACCAGAGCAGGACCCTGTGTGGTCCAACAAGGTCCGTCGGTCCTACAGCCGCTTGAGCATGGGCGACCGGTCCTTTGAGAGTCCGAAAGCGCAGTCCACCTCCGCCTCCCCCTCCCCCACACGCCGCGAAACTCTGTTTGGGTTTGAGAGGCTCCAGACTCCCGAGGTTATTCGTAAGGCAGATGTGTCGAGGGGAGCCCCCCAGATGTCCTCCCTGTACGGAGGATCCTTCAACCTCTCGGCTGCGGACGACAATGTGACTTACACACCAAAACCCGACCTGAACATTCCTGGAGTTTGCCTAGCGAAGAAGAACCCTCGAAGGAAGAGGGTCCAACAAATAAAGGTGAGCCAAGAAGATTTCTGAGGGTCATATTATACTAGTAACTGAGGCCTCGTCCACACGGACGTCTGAAGCAGGCGTTTTTCGGGGGGTTCCTAGCGCCAGGTGAGCACGGACTGAGCGACGACTTTTTTTCTGCTCATTGGAGCAAATCAAAGCCACATGGGCGTTCAGCACCGCCGCTCTGTCGGCTGCACGTTCGGATGGCATCAAAAAACATTGCATGCGAAGTCTTCTTGGCATCAGTTTCTGCCCAAATCCAGACGAATGCAAAGAAAACACAGCTACTGTGTTTATGTAGCGTTCGCTTGACGTTCTGGAGGACTGAATATGTCCCATAATTCTGTAAAATCATTCATTGTCCTTCATTTTCTGTAATCGCTTAATCTGTACTAGGTTTGCGGGTACTGGAGCCTGTCCCAGGGTCTATGGGCACGAGGCAGGGACACACCCTGGGCGGAGAACCAGCCCACTACGAGGCGTGTTTATTATTATTATTATTATTATTATTATTATTATTATTAGAAATACAGTGTTCCTCTGCAAAGTTGTGGTTCAGAGTTCTTGGGAATCTCTTGTATGTTTATTACAGTAATAAAATAATTTACAGTATTTACCTGCTTACAACAAAGAAAATGTGCTGCATGAATTACAGTCCAGTCTATACAGGAGTAACATCACTATTTACATTCTAGCACTGCGGGAGTTCAGTGTAAACTGTACAGAACAGGTACGGGTTTACCACTTTATTTCAGGGTAATGTATTAACCTGAGTTTAAAATGAACTTGAAGCGTTTTGGGAGCATATTTAGGGTTTATATATAAAATAGGCTTTTTTCCCCACATCACAACAATGCGGTTTTACTATACACGGGTGCTCTTGGAACGTAACCTAATCAGTATATCAACATGCATGTCAATATATCTGTATATGTCTTGGTTGGGTATAATTCTTAGAGGGTGGATTATATCCTGTTTGTAGAATCAAGTCTTTGTTGGTCAGTTAATACAGAGGACACATAGCAGTTGTTTGCCATTTACAATGTTTTTGTCTGTAAAGTGGCCACTTTTCAGTGTTTACCGCCACCACTGGACTGGTGTCGGTAATACAGTTGGGTTCTCAGCGAATGCGAATGCTGATCCGCGTAAACTGGGGGGTTACTGTATAGAATTTAAATATAATCATCCATAATTAGAAAATCAAACCGTTAAACAGTCATAGTTTTTATAACTTCCTTAAAAATGACGTTTCTACTCCTTTTTGTCTGAAAAAGTAAACCTTCACATCATGCACTGTGAAAGGGTCTTCAAGTATCACAGATCATTTTTGCACATTGCCCTTTTTACGTTTGCTGTAAAAGTGAACTTTAATCAGTTCTTACATAATGATGAAATTAATATTCTTCTCAGGTCGAGAAAGTGTTTCTAATTTCTAATATTCTCCTTTTTAGATGTCAGAGCTGGACTTTCTGGCTGCAAAGATGAATGCTGAATTTGACGAGGCGGAGACGTTTGAGCTGGTGATAGAGTGACGCGTCAGACAGCTTTTAGAGACAGTTAGAACCACTGGAAGAGAAAATCAAGGACGGAGGGAACTAAGACAGGATTCTGCATTCAACACACGTCCCATTTCAACACCAACCTGCTTCACAACCAAAACTGTTTAAAGATCTGGCAGAATGGAATACGCCATTAGACCAGAGGTTGCTTTTGTCCTTTATTGTACTATAAGATTTTTCTTTAAGCTTCTTTAGATGGTTGATTAAACTGAAACTCAATTTGTGTTTCATTATACTTTACAGTGTGAAAGGAATGAGATCCCTAGAGACTGTTCTGTTAATGTTCTTCCATCATTTGTATTATATTTACTACATTTCTTGGTCTGAGTTTGTATTTGTATTTTTCTTTGTTCTAGCATGCTTTTCGTGCCTTTAATGTATGGTTTGATTGTAGAATAGTTCATTATATCTGGGACATGCAGAGTGAAACCTGGTCATGATTAGTGTTCCAGATGTTGCCCTGATGCTTAAAGCTCCATGATATTCACTATTTTTCTTCCATTCAGGTCTTAACACTTTGCGTGTTTTGCCACTAGAGGGCGCAGCCTGTTGCTAATATTAGAAGATATGACCGCCTGTCTGGAATCTAATCTGCGGCATTTGTGTTTGCCCCCCCCCTCTCCTTTTGTTCCTTCTTTGATAACATTTCATATTTACCTTCTTTACAAGGGGCTCGGTCAAGTCTGACCTGTAACTGACAATTGGAAACACTGAGAAGAAGGACTGATCAAATGTGTAATTCACCAAGGTTTTTTTTTTTATCCTCTCTGTGTCTGTCCAGTAATAATGCAGGTTTTGGTTCATTTGTAATGGTCAGGGTTGAGAAGATTCCATAGGCCCACCTAGTGTCCAGCTTGGTACTTGTTCAAAGCTCTGCATGTCCTTGTTAGAAAAACAATAAAAGATCGTTTGCTTATAGCCCATGTAATTTGCTTTATGAAGTTATTCTACCTATTTCTCCGTCTTATTTTAATATTACACAGTCCAGTCTTATCTGCCTGTGGCTTTAGTTATGATGAGAATTGTTTAAATCAATAACAATAACCACATAGGTCCTAACTGTGGTTTGTGGTGTTGTACTAATAGCCATTTTTGTAAATTTTACATTAAAGTAAAAAAAAAAAAAAAAAAAAAAAATATATATATATATATATATATAGTATGAAGTGCAGCAAGTGTAGAACTGTTTCACATATTGAGAGCTTAGTCAGACATTAAGATGTTTTAATGCGTATGAGAAAAATGAGCAGCTATATCATAATTATCCAACAATGGACAGTTCTCATATTGGGCTGATAAAATATTTTCACATTTATTGGCAAAAAATGTATTGGCTGGGTTTGGAAAAGTTGGATTACCTGTTTTGTATGGTTGGTGGTGGCCTAGTGGGTAGGATACTTGCCTCTGGTCATGGGTTCGAATCCTACCTTCAGTAAGCCACCACTTGGTTCCTGATCAAGACCCTTAACCCCAAGTTGCTCCAGGGAGACTCCGCCCCCTGTAGTTAAGGAATGAAAGTCGCTGAAAGTGTCTACTAAATGCCATAAATCTTATGCATTATGTAATTCACTATTAAAGCCATTCATTCTTAACCAGGATTGGGAGTGTACTGGAATCTATACTACACCTTGGACAGGACCACATGGGCAGACAAACACATTTACACCTACAGAACTGTACACAAGTCTTAGGCTCTTGTGTTAAAGTAAAGCAGCCCGTTAGTCATGTGTGAACACACCAAGCCACAGCACAGAGTGTAAACAAAGAAATTCTTTCTCTGTATTTAACCCATTCACCAAGTGAAGCAGCCAGGAGCACAGCACCCGATGAGCAGAGTGTGGGGATGGTACAAGTAGGCCTGGGATATGAACCCACAACCTTCTGATCAACTCCCTAACCACTAGGCCACCAGCTGCCCCAAAGAAAGAAGTAATAAACGGTTATGGCATTTAGCAGAGACTCTTCTTCAGGGCGATGTACGTCAGTGCTTAAGTCGTCTACATCTGATCTTCATACATGTAGAGCTAAACAATAATCAACACCTGCTTTTAACCAAGTTACTGCCAGCTAAGACATACACACCCTGTCAGGAAAATACACAAGTAAGGAAAAACAGTTAAGAGGGTAAGAGCCAGAGGTTTGTGTTTAATATAAAATAAATGTATAAGAGATAAACGAGGGGACTGGTTAGTCCCCAAAGTGCTCCTTGAAGAGGTGGGTCTTGAAGACAGTGAGGGACTCCACAGATCTGATCGGAAGACGGAGTTCCTCTTCTTTTGGGCAACGGAGGTTCAAGACAAGCAGAACATCTTCAGGGACCACCTGAACAGGGACTAGATTAAAAGTCTGATGCTCTACCAACTGAACCACGACCCTGGGTGGGCTCAAACCATCAACCAACCTGTCTGTGAACCGCTAACCACGTTAACTGACTGCACCACAGAAAAATGAGTTCACTTCAATGCCTCTGGTCTTTGTTTGGATTTGTGAAACTCCATCAGCAGCTTTCAATTGAACTACAGTGTAATTCTGTGCTTCTATGAAGAGAGATCTGGGAAAGATTAAGCAAAAAATAGATGAAAAAAATCACTATTATCATCAGATGCTTTTATCCAAAGCGACTTCCATTCGCTAACTACAGGGGGCAGTGTCCAGTAAGTGTTTACTCAGGAACCTAGTGGTGGTGTGCTGAAGGTAAGATTCAAACCCATGACCTCTTGGTCCAGAGGCAAGTATCCTACCCACTATGCTCCACCACCCTTTTCAAGACATAATGCTCAGTCAAACAGGTTTTAAATTTGATTTTCTCTGGTGTCTTTCATTTTCTCTGCATGATACTGTTGGGGCAGTTTAGCAGTTCACCTGGAATCAAAGTAAACTCACACAGAAACGACCCTCAGCCGCTCCAGTAAGCGAACTCAGGGCCCTCTTACTGTGAGGCGACAGCTCTACCCTCTGCTCAATCCAATATACTGAGAATAATCCAACCAAAAAAACATATGTAAAGGTTTGGGTACTATTTCAGTCAATCTATTGATCTCATTTTTTTTGCAAGATCTCAATTTCCTCAAGCCTCAATCCATGCCACGAGTAAACAATTTAGTAATGTGCCCCTTCAAACCTCTCAAAATGTTTTACTTAACAGCAATGGGTAAATTAATCTTCTAAAGCAAAAGAAGAAACCGAAAGATATTTAGTCACTTCCTGCTCGTCGTTTTTACAGTCTGAAATGCCATTAAGGACAATAAGGACAATCACTGCAGATCTGGAGGACTAAGTAAAACCTTCACAGAGGATCAGGAACAATTAGG
Organism: Hemigrammopetersius urotaenia; assembly: GCA_037974485.1. Taxonomy (NCBI): domain Eukaryota; kingdom Metazoa; phylum Chordata; class Actinopteri; order Characiformes; family Alestidae; genus Hemigrammopetersius; species Hemigrammopetersius urotaenia. The sequence continues at coordinate 2,057 of JBBPDC010005849.1, read as the reverse complement.
AGATAAAAGGGAAGAAAATATTCTACTACCAACAAACACCAGAGGGTGATGTCCCACAGTGAAGAAACTGAAGCGAATATTACAAGAAGACAATGAAGTGAAACGTCACCTTCAGACCTGGACATAATCGAAAAACTGCAAGTAGATCTCGAACATGCTATGCATGCAAGACAGCCTTCATGTATTGTTAAGCTAGAAGCTCTGCAAAGAGGAAATTAAAAACAACTCAAGAGGAGAAAGACTAGTGGCCTGTCAGAGCTTTCCATCTGGATGGAAAATGGATGGATGTCTATGGAGCTAGAAGGTTACATTCTGCACTCGACCGTGGAAGCATTCTGAGAGAGGGAGTTCTTAAATTATATTAACAGAAATTTGTAAGGAAAATTAATACAGTAATCCCTCTGTTTTATGTGGATCAGCAGTCGTGGATTCAGTCAAACATGATTTTATTTTGAGAATGTCCATCATCAGTGTCTGACCTCATAAATGCTCTACGGATGGACACAAATTCCCACAGAAACTCCACAATCTTGTGGAAAACCTTCCAAGAAGTGTGGAAGCTGTTATAGCTGCAAAGGGGGACCGACGCCCGTGTCTATATCGAGACTTTGCTCCATGCTGTGGCTTTGTCAGTGTCCTTCCTCTCTCTTTGCTGGAGGGTCACATCACTGTGATGCTGTCATCGATTATCAGTGGAGGCTTGTGCTGTATTACACAATTGACCATTGATTGGTTTGGAGGGGACCAAAAGGGACACAGAGGCTTAGAGAATGCAACATCATCACCAACATGCTCCTAAAAGACTCTTGGCTTGGACAAGCAGTCCTGAGAAAACCCTTTACATTACATGGAGATTGGCATCCCCCTGTATGAGTCTATTATGGCGCTCTTAATTTTTGAATGTGTGCTTTAAAGAGATGCAAGTACACTAGAATTTGTTTGGTTTTTGCAATCCCATCATAAATACAGAGTCAATGCTTGACTTAAGTATTGGTAAGATACAAACACTGAAATCTTGAGTATGGGTTAATAGTAATACTGACTCTTTAAAAGCAACTAAGAATTAAAAAAAGCTATTTCGAATTGAAGCAAACTGGGGTTTTCTATGTAGAAAGAAACCTAATGTAGTAATTCATTGAATAAAACAACCATAACCAAAGAGACGGCTCAGGGGTCTCAATCCTAAATTACCATGAGACCACTAAAGTGGAGGTTTTCTATGAAGCATAATCTATAGTCATACACTAAATGGACAAAAGTGTTGGGACGCCTGAACATTACATCAATAGGGACTTTATTTATGGGACAGCCATGTCTTTATGGAGCTCGCTTTGTGCACTGGGATACAGTCATGCTGGAATTTAAAAGGTTCTTCCCCAAACTGGGTCCACAAAGTTGGAAGCATGACGTTGTTCAGAATGTCTTGGTCTGCTGGAGCATTAAGATTGTCCTTCACTGGAAGTAAAAGGCCCAACCCCTGAAAAACACGTGTCCCCATACTTTTGACCACATAATATATACTAATTTGATATATACTATATACTTGATATATACTTACTCCACAATACACCTTCATTAATGCATGATATTGTTGCCACCCCCAGTTTCAGTCCTATAAGATTTGTGATGGATGTTTCAATACCAGTCCAGTAACAATAACAAGCCTTTTCTGACACTCCAAACAAGATTTAATAACCTGGTTCAAATACAGTGCGTTAGAACCAATACCACTTGGTATATGTAGCTGTTAAACAGACTGATTCAACAAAAAAGTACTGTTCATCTGAACTAACCCTTCCCTTAGGAGCAATTAACAGGCTATAATACCAATCAGTGCTAAAAGCATGGAAAGACACAAAGCAAAGCTGTACTTATCGCATAAAGCTTCATCAAACGGTGAAGACGTAAATGAAAAAACAGCAGCAGTACAGTTGATTAAATGTACAGCTCCTATCTTTTCTAGCTGCAAGTATTGAACTGCAGCTTTGCCTTCGTTTTTAAGAACTGCTGACAATATTTCTCCTCATTTCCAAATAAAAATATTGTTCTTTAAAGCA
>JBBPDC010005831.1:0-13826 GCA_037974485.1 Hemigrammopetersius urotaenia | reverse complement strand
GTTCTCTCTCCTTCTCAGTTCCGGTCTTCTCTGTAAGCGTTTGTAAATAGTGTAAATAAACCTCAGAGTAATATCATTGCTGTCAGCATGGGTGCTGTCTTCTTCTCCTCTCAACCTCGGGAGAGCGATCGTGACACAAAGAAAACATGCGCTACATTTTTAGACCATATCTACACATCACTGTGATCTATAAAAAAAATTTGACTCTTTTACTGTACCAAGGCAAATGTAGTGCATATCTTACCTTGTATTTAGAGACAAGGTTCTCCTATCTTTTTGTCAGGGCCCTGGGATCAAGCCTCCCCTCAAGGCTTTCTTTTAAGAAGACACTGGTGAACACACATTGGCAATTTATATTAATGCAGACATTAATTTATGTTTATGCAGACTCTTGTCCAAAGTGATGTACAATACAAATACTACATTAAGAAATTTACCAAGAACAAAGAAAGGCAGTTTAGAGTGAATTACACTATTTTATGATTGAATTCAGCCTATAAATAATTATGATCTGCCCATATTACTTTAAAATGATTCAGCACCTACTAGGAACAATTACGCATAAAATTAAACGTACTTGCTTCATGGCTGGCATGCTGCTTCCCTGTAAACAGGGTACGATTTCCCGCCCGCCACAGTATAAGGGCCCGGGTGTCATCGTCTCTCCCTGCAAAATCCGAAATACCTCGACATAGGTTTTAAAAAAAAAAGGGCTGGCAAAGCCAATTAAAAGATATATTATACACCTACAACGACACAACACCGGCATTCCCCAGCACAAACCTAACTGATTCCGTAACGTTAGCATTCCACAACTTAATGTTGCCAATAGCCAGTTCACTTCATAGACAGTGTAATACTTAATCTGGATATTCAACAACAACGAGTAAGTAACATTTATAAACCACAACATAGAACATTTATAATAAGTATAATCTATCTACGACCGCCTAAGTGGCTAAAAACTGCTTGCATGTATGTGTGCGAAGTCTTGTAAGTCGCTATAAAGGCAAACTCAAACAAATTGTAACTCGTCAGAGAGTGACAGGCTACACACCGCAGTATACTCAGTACAATAATCTTATTAATATTACTTACATTTATATGAAGCAGTTTCCTCTGCCCGCACTTGATGCTCGCCGTTCTCCGCCCTTATCCAATTCTGAAAACTTGCCGAAAGTCCCTACCCTTCCGCTAAGTGGTCAAAATGGCGTCCGTTTAGTGTGAGTAGTGTCCATCGTTCTGCACTGCGTTTTCTGCCCGTTTTCAGCGCACAATCCGGGTACTTTCAGGGCACTGAGTTTTAGCTTAGTTTTCAGTGTGAGCACACTACACACTAAAATCACGCACAAAAAGTGCGCAAGTGCGTGATTTCAGACACACTCTTGGTGATATTTGGTGCCAGGTGTGCCGAATATGCTAAATACTAGCTTGCCAGGGCTTTTCATACAATCTAAAATATTGTATAAGCCAAATAAAAGTCAAAATAAAACTTTCCAGAAATAGTCACAAACAGCTTATAAATGCTATAGAAAAAGTAATCAAATTAATACTAAAATTAATTACGGAATGAACTCCCTCTTCCAATCTGATCTGCAGAGTCCCTTGCTGTCTTCTAGCGTCGCCTGAAGACCCACCTCTTCAAGGAGCATTTTGGCGACTAACTATGTCTCTCATCTGCTTTCTTACTTGGAAAAAAATACTCTTGTCTTAACTCTTGACTTTTCTATGATTTGTGTTGTTCAGATATTGTTTAGCTGGTGTTGGTTAGGTATTACTAGACAGATGTTGTATAGCTGCACCGAAGGTGCAGTGTTTCGGTTAAATAGTGGACATGGATGTAAGCTTCTTTACAGGTTTAAGAAACAGTTGTGGACTATTTGAGCTCTGATGTAAGTCACTCTGGATAAGAGCGTCTGCTAAATGTCATAAATGGAGGTAGTTAACACAAATAGGGATTTGTTGCTCTATATTGAGTCTGTAATTACATGTAATATTGACATAAGAAGTGACAAATGTAACATGAGTAGTGACATAAGTGAAAAAAGTAGAGACATAAGTATTACTATTGTACGTAAACTATACATGTATTACACATAAGTGAACATAAGTATTGAAATATGCAGCTCCAGTCTTATGCCTGCACACTTTAAGAATGTACTTCCTGTTTTTAATGTGTAAAGAATTTTCACAACTTAATTAGCATGCTTAATATCCCATTACAATATCCTGGATATTAATATTGAGTTGTCCCCAGAGTGTCTGTATGAATTCAGTCAAAAGAGCATTTATGAGGTAAGGCAATGATGTTGGACAAAAAGGCCTGGCTTGCTGTGTTATAATTCATTAAAATGGTCTTTGATTGGATTGAGGTTCTGTGCAGACCTCTGGGAGAACAGGACAGAGGACAGGGACCAGTTGGAAGCACATTTGTCTAAAATGTCTCTATATGCTGTGGCATTGATGGTACCATTCACTGGAACTAACCCAGACCCTGAAAAACAGTGCCAGATCATTATACCTCAAACAAACTTATCAATAGTAGTATTTTATGTGGACTACAACAGTAGAGGACCATGTCAGAGGTAAATGGTGTTGATCAAACGCTTGAGGAGTTGATCAAACTGGGGAGTAAACCAAATTGCGCAAACTACGCAATGTATTCATTCCTGCATAACGTCCTTCCATAACAGATGCAGCATCTTGTATAATGCATGTCCTGGTGTGAGAAGAGAAACACACAGGTACACACAACTAGGTGTACATCATGAACTGGTAGCTCAGTGTACACAATTATCAGATGACTGTTTTAACCATTTCCTCTCTTTTTTGGGTCAGGCATCATAGCCCAGGATGTGAGGGAGCTGCTTCCTAAAGCGGTGAGAGAGGTAGGGGACATCACATGCTCAGACGGACAGAAAATTCACAACTTTCTCATGGTGGACAAAGTAAGTAGCAGAAGCAGCGTAAATTCCTTTTTCAATTAAACCTCCCATATTTGTTCAGCAACTTTCATTCCTGTTTTTTTTACAACAATAGGAGCAGGTCTTTATAGAGAATGTGGGGGCTGTGAAGCAATTGTGCAAACTCACAGACAACTTGGACACTCGCATTCATGAATTAGAGATGTATAATGCTCGCCTGGTGAAGCTGAAAAACCTGAGGAGCAAAAGTGCCTCCACTTATAAAGGGTAATTGTAAGACAAACATATGTACCATTAGGTCCACTTGCACTGAAGCTGCTAATGGCAATACACTTTTTAATGTAATTCATGTGTATTTTTCTTAACTGTATTTGGTCACTTTCTGTGATCATTGCACTTGCATTCTCCTTTATTTAAACTCTGTGAAATATACACACTCCAAGTGATTTAGCATTCACAGTTGCATTTGTGTTACAGTAAATGTGCCAAAAGCGACAAAACTCAAACATCAGTACCCTCAAAAAACCCATCACCACAGAAGACTGGCAAAGTAAGTAAAAAAAAAATCTACTGTTCTAATACTTGTTACATTACCATACAGTGAACTCTAAAAACTAAATGTTTCTGGCTCAGGAGTATGTATGTAAGAAATACCAGCACTGCCTTCAGCACAGAATATTCCAAGCTAGTATCATCCTCCTTGTGGGAACCATGGCTTTTTGGTGAGTCCTCTCTCGTTAAAGTATCATTTTCCATACAGTAATTTCATATTTTACATGATGTTTTGACCATAGAGTACCCTTCAATTCATCATAACTGGGGGCAGGAGTCGCCCCTGTGATTGGAAGGTTCTGGGTTCAAAACCAAGTACTGCCAGTGGCACCACTGAGGTGCCTTTGAGCAAGGTACTGTCCCCACACACTGTTCCGTGGGTGCTGTGTTGCTGGCAGAGTAAGAATTTCACAGAGTTGTTCACACTGGGTGTTCTGGTGTGTTCAAATGTTTCAAAACATTGTATCAAAGCAATGTTTCAGCAGGAAATAAACATTTTTAAAGGGAGCTGATTCAAACTTTCCGTTTTTAATATGTAAACAGAGTGGTTCGATGTTAAATTGTTTATTTTAGAGAACCATACAACCCTGTTTTTTTTTTTTACAATGGTACAATGTTTCCAGAGGTTGCAATGTTTGCCATTTTATTGATCATCCAAAACACTAGCAAACAGTGTTAATGTCACATCCCTAGTCAGAGGGATGTGACATTGGACTGTTATAAGGGTATCTTTCTGTTTGTCACTGGGTGTGGCTCCCAACTTGTAATCACCAGCTGGCCAGGGATTGTGCAATGATTATTTCAGGTGTTTGAGGTTGCTTCCCACAGTATAAAGAGGCAGTCTTTATTTGTTGATTGTTGGTTCTTCCTCACATTTCCCTGAAGGTTGGTGTCTGTTTTGGTTTCCCTTATTTGTGTTCCTCGGCCATCGTGCCTTTTTCCTTCCTCTTTAAAATAAATAAACGAAAGAAGTATGAGAGTCTGCATTTGTGCCTCCTGCCCAAATGGGTACCTTCCCGATGTGACAGTTAAATACTGGTAAATTATTTGAGAAATTATTTTTGCATTAAGTACAAATTATATGCCAAAAGTATATTGTATTTAATCTTCACTGTTAAATTAGCATGTTGTATATCCCTTTCCAAAACCCAAGAGCATTAAGATGTATTTGCCTCCCCTCCCTTTATGGCTATTACAGGCTGCGCTCTTCTGGGTAGGGTTTTCTATGTTTTGGGAGTGTGTATATTCAGTCAAAAGAACATTTGTGAGGTGAGGCACTGGTGCTGAAAGAGAAGGCCTGGCTTGCGATGTTCCAAGTCACCCAAATGTTGTTTGATTGAGTTGGGATTCTGTGCAGGCCCTACACCAACGTCGTCTGCGTATTTTATTGACCTTTTCCAGAGGAACACAGTCATGCTGGAACAAGGCAGGGCCTTCCCCTATCTGCTGCAAAAAAAGTTGGAAGCATATAATTATCTAAAATGTCTTTATATGATATGGCATTAATAATACCATTCTCTGGAACTGGGCTAAGCCTTGAAACACAGCAAAAGAGCATTATCGGGCAATGTCACTACACTGAATGACTTTCTAGCCATTTTGAGTTGGTTGAATTGCCCTGTGCGCTAGGATTTTAGTTGTACATTTTCATTGTTATTTGTGCTGGATTGTCCCGTGATTGAAGTATATGGTTGTGTTTCAGTGCCATCAGCATCACAGCGCTTTACATGCTTACATTAAGAGAAGACCCAGATTATGGTACCAGGTATGCTTATAAATGCTCATAAGCATCTATTGTCTGTTTATCTCTTTATTCATATAAGGACAAACCATAAAATAAAATCTGTATAAAATCATAGTATAAAATTTATACAACCTGTAATCAATACATTGCATTTGCATGGAAGCATATGGCACACTGCATGCTTGGTGGGGCTGGTTCGAAAAGCAATTTACAATCTTTAAATAGTTTAAATAATTGTTAGCAGATTTAAAAAATCTCTGTTTAGTGCATTGTATGTAAAGTGAGTTTAGCTGTTTACAGTTTCCATTGCCAACTTACTGGTCAAAATTCAGTTCCAAAACATGACATGAAAAAACTTACTATTACATATTAATGACATATTTAGTCATTTATAGCCACACACAATGGAGAGCATGGTTCAAACAAATAATACTTGTTATTCCAGGTCCAGTACCAAGCTAGCCTCTAGGAATGGGAAGGCAAATGGATAAAAGAGGATAAAAGATAGAGGATAGAGGATAAAAGGATAAAAAATTCAAACTGATAGTGTGAGTGGTATGTAGGTATGACAGTAGCAAGAAGAAAAGGCTGCAGGGAAGGCAGTCAGTGATCGTTTAGGTATATACTTCTTTGTAGGTGGCAATGTAGAGATTCATTCACCTTTACTCAGCTCTGCAGGGCTCTGAAAAACAAAAAAAGTTAACAAAAGACAAAGTTTCCATGATAGGGGTGTGACTGTGCATTGGAAATGTGTTATATGAGAATGCAAAAATATACAAATATTTATTGTTTAACAGTGCATTGTGTAGAATGGATATCCTGTTAATTATACCACTTAAGCCTGTTGAATTGTTTGAACATCAAAAAACATCAAACAAACACAACTAGTCAACAACCCAGTCCAGTATATCTATGTGACAGACTTCCAGTTCCAGATATATTAAAATAATAACTAAGCTACCAAGTACTAAAATGACAATGAATGCTCAAGTATCAAAACTATTCGGGCCAGCCCTATTGGGAGGAAATGAATTATTAATCTATTTGATTGTTCTTTGAATGTCCAGTAGCACAAGTAACTCCAGCGTGTTTCCAGTCTACACCACAACAGAGACATTGACAACAGGTATGCAAATGTTAATCTTGAAAGATGTTCAAATCTTCAAAATGCTTGTGCTTTATTTGAAATTTAAATGTATTGGCTTCAGCGATTACATATTAAAGGATTTCCGTGGTGGTTTAAGCAGAAAGTCTAGAAGTCAAATGATTACAGGCCACCTCATATTTAGAACCTCCTGTTAAAAAATAAAATAAATACATTGATTTTTATTCAACATTTCACAACTTCCTTCTAAAAGACATTGTTACACAAGATGATCGCACTGTGCATCCAACATATGATATAGGCACCTGGTAATTGAGTGTACAGTTTTGCTTAAAGCGAAAATCAATAATAACTACTGAAAAAGACAGAAACAACCAAGACATGTTTGGTACTTTTTGTAAGCTTTGAGAATGAGGTATAAAACTACCTTGGTACACAGACTTCTCTGATCATCTATGTTTGGGGGCAAGGGATCACTTTCATGTGGTGGTGGTGGCCTAGTGGGTTCGAATCCTACCCTCTGCATACCACCACTGGGTTCCTGAGCAAGACCCTTAACCCCAAGTTGCTCCAGGGAGACTGTTGTTAGGGAATGGAAGTTGCTTTGGAAAAAGTGTCTTCTAAATGCCATACGTGTAAATGTAAATGCATACATTTTGCATTTTCCTTCGCTATGACGGATTTCCGTCAACTGAGTGCACTTACATTTTAATAATGAGATTGATGCAGATTCAAAGAAAAAAATGGTGGAGGGGCGTTGGGCAGTAACTGTAGTGTAAAGAGAGCACTGGTGCATGCTGTATGTGTGTGTGTAGAGCAAGAGAGAGAAGGAGAGAGGGAGAGGGTGTGTCTGAAATTGTGCACTTACGTGAGTGCACTGGAATATAGTGCATAATGCACATTGAGCACTTCCTTCTGTAGTGCACCCTGCCATGGGTAAATATTGTCCTAAATGGAACAATAACGTTTTGCAATTAGCAGAAGTGACGGACTAACATTTGATTGCGATTCTCCAGCCCAGAAAAATATCTGCCAGCTTTTGTTTACACGATGAATTTCCTTGTGATTTTATTTGCTTTTGTTTACCCCCTACTACACACAACCTGGAAACTACGTCACATCCACTGGCATTTCTTTGTTGGCAGCCATTTTTCAACTCTTTGGCAGCTTTTTTTTTTGCAGCTTGGTAGTCAGTGTGAACACGATTTCAGAAACATGGGGGAGAGAAATGGAAACAGTGCGCTTGGGAGCTTGTAGTTCCAACTTACCCTGTTCACTTTAGATCCTTTGACAGTGTTGTATCAGCTCTTTACTGTATATGTATGCGTCATTACCGACTGTAAGTACCTAGTTTATATGGTGCTGTTGTGCTATTTCTGTTTATTTTCAGAAAGACGCTAGATTAGCCTGTACGCTGGCGAACTATTCATGGGTGTGCTATACATTCAACCACTTTGTTCTTATTTGAAGTTGTGTGTTCAGATGAACAAAACTTACTTGAGTCCTGAACCTATTGAATGATTACAGTTTATTGTTCTAGATTTACAGTAAGCATTTAGCCCATTTAGCATCCGTTTAATATAAGTACAGAAGTAATTTCCTTCTTATATCACATATCCTTACAAGTTGAAATGGCCATTAAACATCCTTTGAACTCCATCCTGCCGGAGCTGAGTCATGACTGAAATCCCAGAGAATAGAACGTATTTCTTTTAAGGCAGTGGTGTGTCATGAAGTGCCTGGTTCGCTAATAGTAGCTAAAAAAGTTGGAAAACAGGGTGGAAAACCCATTGCTTAAATAGATAAAGAAGCCAAAACTCAGAAACTCTGGTGTTGCTGCGAGAGCTTATGCTCCCTTAAAAATAAATAAATAACAGCAGTTTTGGTATCTGTTTTCTTGCCGCTAACACAGGATTGGGAATGGGAAGCTGCTCTAAATTTCCGGTATTTTGGGTTGGGATCTTTGGGTCAAGATCCCTTAGTTTCAATTTTGAAAATTGATAGGTGATGCCCAAAATTGATAGTTCATGCAGTTTTCGGTATTCAGCCAGCTTTAAAATGAGTTTAGGCTGTTTGTGAACGTTGTTATATAAATAGTCCATAAAAAAATATTTTATAGCACATAGGCCCTTTGATTTGCATCACTTGCACACGTCAATTTGCTTTCGATTTTGCCAGCATGTACAGGCTTCTGTTAAAGGAAAGCACATATGTGTCAGACATTGACAAAACGGTAAAGAATAAGTGGAGATGGGCTTGGCTAAATGAAATGAGCGATAATGGCAAGTCATTTCGTTTATGGTGCAGGTTAGGGTTAGGTATGGGCCAGCGACATGCAGCATTTGGTTTAAACAAAAAAATCAGTCAGATGATTTTTTTTTGCTTTAATCCATCCACATTTTTCTCTGACCTATCACTATTACAGAATTAACAAACCAGTCCCTTTAATGTCTTTGCATGTGTGATATATTGATTTTAAATACCATTGCATTGTACATTGCAGTGTTTTCCACAGCCACAACCACTCCTTGGCCTCCAGATGTGGATTTCTCCAGTGTGTTTTACTCAGAAGAAGTTTACTGCTGTCGTTTTACTACTGCCATCGACCACACTTCTGTCACGATGAGCCCAATTTTTAAAAAAGACTCTGTGAATGCACCTTTGGGTGCCAGCCAAAGCCGAGCAGGTCTGAGCTACTAGTATGACAGTTTTACACTAAAATAGAGACCTTCTTTTCCTGTTTGTGTTGACTGACTATGTGTTTCTTTTCAGATAATGGATGGCAAATACAGCTCAGACATTTCAGTGACTGTAAGTTGAACAAGTTGCAAAAAACATGATAAAAACATGATACAATAGGTCACAATGTTTAACTGTAAATGCTAATACATGTAATTTGTTGCAGTCACTTGTGACTGACAAAGTTTCTTTTACAACTAAGACTGTTTGTGCTTTCTCTGTAGGGACAAACACAACCATTCAGTCAGTACTTATTATGCAAAATCAGCAGGTTATAGACAAGAATTACATAGACCGTGATAACTGTGGGTAGGTATCACATGATTGATTGTCATCTTTAGTGTAATTTTCCTCATGTTTTCCCTGTTGTGACCTATTGTAACCAGAATTGCTTCTATTTTGCAGGAAAGGGAATTACAGCTATCTGATCCCCATCAGTAAACACATTCCTATCAACATGCCAGTCACCTTGCAGATGAAGTGAGAAAATACATTAATACAAATAATTTATTGCAATAAGACAGCAGAGTAAAGAGGCATACGCTGGCTATCACGAGTTTACATGTTTAAAAAATGGTCATGTTTCTTTGAGTGTGCAATAAATTAACTTAGATAGATTGCTATTTCTTGCCATTTGTCTCAACAAATCTGCCAAACTGAAGGAGCAACTGCCAGTAGTTCTGCCTTAAGAATAATGGTATTCTCTTAAACATTTTCCCCTTGCTGGGAGGTCAACATTCAAAGGGCCAAAATATTTTTATATATTTAAATGCAACAATAGTTTGGAATAAAAAAATAATCATTTAGGGAAAATGTACTCTTCTTAGACAATAAGTATTTAAAAATAACATTGTAAGTCTACTCAGAAGGTGTTTTTAAGGTGTCTCCAAACAGGCAATATATTTGAGATCATAACCTGACTGTTCAACCATGCCCCCAGAACCTTTCTGCTATTTGCTTTTAATATCTTCTGTTTTTGCATGTCACAGCATATTATTGTGAATTTGCTTCAATCAATACCCAAAGATCATCTGAATAAAACTATTTTAAATGATTTCATTTATTAAAGAAAAACTGTTGTCCATCGCCAACCTTTCGTGCATGAAAAAAATTTGTTACCAAATGTAATAAATAGCTTGGATCCCTTAGACTACACACACTTCTGGTCTGATTACTACCAGCCATGTTGAATCTAAATCATTTAAATATAAATTTTCCAGCTACATGAACTAGGCTAAAGGGTGTAAGAAAGTACTGCAATTTTTGCGGGTGTTACGTTCCAAGAGCACCCACGTATAATGAAAAAACACATTGTTGGGTTTTGGTTTTTTAAAAAAAGGCCTAAAAATTAAATAATTTACTCTTCATCAGCGGCATGTCTTATTCAGGATTCTTCAGGAGGAGTAGAGACCCACCAGATAAAGCATACAGTAGACGGTGACTGTGCTCAACAGCCTCTTTTAATTTAATTTACAGTAATAAAACTACTGGCTTTAAGAAGACCAAAACGAAAAACAAGAGAAACACTCAAGATGAGTCAGGGGCTGACTGGTAATCTGTGCGTTCTGAAAAGAAAGCCTGTCCAATGCACAGCAGCCATCAGACTGTCTTACGACAAAATTATTATAAACAATAAGTAGCTTTAAATTAAAGATATGGAATTCTCTGAACACACTAAAGTAGAAATGCAAAACATTATATAACAAAGCAAAAAGCGAGAGAAACACTCAAGATGAGTCAGGGGCGGACTGGCAATCTGTGCGCTCTGAAAAAGAACCTACTGTCCGATGCACGCCGGCCGTTGGCCTGTCTTTCTCGGCCGAAATGCAGACCTCTGTGCAGCTGGTAAAGAAAGTCCATGCTGTTTTTTAGTCCCAGTCCACCCCTGCTCTAAATGCAGCATATTTAACCATCCCGAAAGGGTTTTGTTTGTGGATGATATCTGCAGTTTCCCTGAATTTCCTTTTTTCTGCAACAATTATTAGTCTGGTTCTAAGAAAAAATGACTGAATCCAAAACACTTTAATTTCATTTTAAACTCAGCTCAATACATTACCCTTAACAAAAATGTAAATGTAAGCCCGTATCCCGTCTCCCACAATTAATTAATGCAAGCATGTTTTCTTTGGTATGCGCTGCTGTGCGGAGCTCTCATTGATGCCATAATGGTGTGCTACAGCAGCATAACTTTTTCCTTCCCATAGCATATTGAGGAGTTCAATCTACTAGTTTTTATGCTTGGGTGCAATGCCCGGAGGCGCAGGGCGTTTGGCTGGCATCTTGTGACTTTTAGATGAACGAAATGAAAACACAAGAACAGGAAGGCTGCAGCCAATAACTCGAGATTCAAGATTCTTAATTCGTCACGTAAAATGTATCCTGAACTGATCCTTTTGACTGTTCAAACATTATAAACAATAAGTAGCTTTAAATTAAAAACTCACTAAGGTATACATGCAAAACGATAGGTAAAAAAAAAACTAAAAAAGAGTACAGTCTGAACGAAGCAGTCCGGATTTGGCCGTGCCACTCCCTACACTAATTTATATTTGGATTACTATTTATGTTACAATATAATTAAAATGTGAAAAATAAAGAATATTTGCAGGTTCCACGTTATTGTGGAGATTTCGGTGTAAACCTATGAGCGACTCTTGATCCATGTAAAACTTGGGGGTTACTGTATATCTGGAAATGGTCACAATGCCAATTTAAGGATCTGAGATTCCAGCAAAATACAGTAAGATCCATAGGTCTCCAAATAGAGAAAACTTGGATCAGTGGTTCGTTTTAAGTGGCCTGTCTTACAAAATGGTGGAGGTGGCAAAGTCAGTTATTTACTAGTTATTTACTAGTTATTCACATTCTGTCATTTATATGAGTTTGGTCACATTTGGTGTGGCAGAAATAGGAGGTTTTTGTTACAGTATCTGCAATGCATTTATTGTTTCTGAATTCAACACTTCTTTGGAACTTTATCTCTATGCATTGTCATTGTGTTTACATATTACACTTTGTAATCACTGGGTGTCTCTTTGAGCAGCACTACAGAGTTGTTGGTGGTCCATTTGTGTGGATATGACCTGAAGAAGGAGTGTGCCCCGCTACTTGACTATAGCCACTCTGAAATCTTCTACACTGCTCCCAACACACAGGTGACACTTACTTAAAATCATCAGACTTGAGTGACTTGTCTAAATTCTTTACATCACAAGTCACCATACAGTTTTTACTATACAGTTTAGGCAGAATAAAGCTCCCGTAAGGTGCACCCTTTACTCACACAAGTAACCATTTTGTACATGAGTTGGTGGTGGCGTAGTGGGTAGGATACTTGCCTCTGGACCAAGAGGTCATGGGTTCGAATCCTACCCTCAGTATACTACCACTGAGTTCCCGAGCAAGACCCTTAACCCCAAGTTGCTCCAGGTAGATTGTGCGCTGAAGTTAGGGAACGGAAGTTGCTTTGGATAATAGCGTCTGATAAATGCTGTGAATGTAAATGATCACATGTGCGTACACACAGCCTCTATAATCTCTATAGAAAGCACAGCCTGTATAATCTCTATAGAAAGCATTGCCATTAGAACCTTTTATAGTGGTAGTTGTAATAAAAGTACACAAAGAGAGTGCAAATCATTGTTTGTAACTTTATCTGTTTTACAGGGATATGTACACGAGTGGCCACTTCCAGTTGCTCGACATTATCGATCATCTTACCACTTCCGTGCATCTGTAGCAGTAAGGGCAACTTCTGCACTTTTCCTAAACTTGATTTTTAGTCTGTTTATTTAGGCCTAGGTTCAGTATTTAAAGTATTTGCACTTTGCAGGTATGTATGTGAGCCACACTACATTTCTCGAATTCAGACTAAATTGGTAGCATACAGCTGCAAACGATAATTTAGTGCCCTAATTTTAAGCTTGTGTATGGACTGGCACCTGTAAAGTTACTCCATATATAGGCCATATTATAGCTTTAACAAGAAACAATGAAAAACCAGCCGTTAGTGAAAGGACAACTCAATCCGGGTCAACGTAAGGGAAGCAAGAGCTGGTAAAGAGCTGAACATAATTAAAAATTGGAAGATACCAAACCAGCCTGAACAAAAAGGGGGGAACACACATAAATAAAGCCCTTTATTATACATCATTCAGAAATCATGAATGGCTGGGGCTAAACCGCTGAAGGCTAAATCTATGTAAATGTGTTGGTTTTCCTGACATAAAAAAAATACAAATCTGGTACATCTGTTTTTACAAACAGTAACCTAAGTTTCAATAAATGGACTGTAATTGCCAGGGTGTGAATATTATATATGGACACACGTTAATATACAAAAACAAACTCTCCTAAAACATTTCAGAAACAGAGCCAGAATCAGAAAACTTTATTGATTCCGGAGGACATTTCTTATGTGGTGACTGCCACAACACACAGACACCAGACAGACACAAGACATAAGAAGAATGTAAATAAAATAATAAAAGAAAAAAAAAGATAAAATACGTCTACATCAAATGTAAATAGAAATCTGTAGAAAGAAAGCATTGACCAAGTAGTAATATTGCACATGAAGACTATTGCACATAAGATATTGCAAGTAATTAAGCAGGGCTTAAAGTATTCCGGCACCGTGCCGGAACTCCGGCGTGCGGCCGTGAGGGAACAAAATAATAATATTCTAGAGCCTGCGCATGCGGTTTAATATTTTCGAGCCAATTTATTTCACCTACCAATCATATGAGAGGAACGCAGCTTT